>JBDJHY010150603.1:0-12890 GCA_039654485.1 Withania somnifera
ACTTGGAGTTGGCGGTGGTATTTTTCGGGCTTAAGATTTGGATGTATTATCTTTATGACATCCGCTGTGAAATTTATCCTGACCACTTTTTTTTTCAGTACATCTTGAGCTATAGGGAGCTTAACCTGAGGAAGAAGAGACGTGGATTAATCTCCTAAAGGACAATAATTTGAGCATTCTCTATCATCTGGGCAAGGCTAATGTGGTTGTTGATGCCTTGAGATGGAAGGCGGTGAATATGGGTAGCCTAGCCTCTATTTCAGATTCTGATAGGCCATTCGCCTGAGACATTCGGCCCTTGGACAATATGTTGGTTAGATTGGACATTTCAGCTCCAGGGTGGGTTGTTTACCATTTTGAGGCCAGGTCATCCTTGTTTGATCAGATTCGATAGTGCCAATATGAGGAACCCCGTCTAGTTCAAATTAGGCAGAGGGTTTTGCACAACAATTTTAGTTGGGCCTCGCTAGATTTTGATTATGTGTTATAGGTTCATGGTCTTCTAGCCATTCTGAGAGTTGGTCACTTGATTCAGACCCTGTTGCGTGAGCCTCTCTTCTCCAAATAATCTATTCAACTAGGTATCATAAGAATGTTCTGCGATTTAAGGTAGCATTACCAATGGTGGAGTATGAGGAGAGCCATAATGTCCTACAGTTTGAGACAACATTACTAGTAGCGGAGTATAAGAAGAGCCATAGTGTCCTTTGTGTCTCAATGTTTGAACTATCAATAGGTGATATTTGAGTATCGGAGGCCGGGGGTGAGATGTAGAGACTCTCTATTACTTAGTGGAAGTGGAAGATGGTTACTATGGATTTTGTATTAGGTTTCGTCGTACTTCTAAGGGTATGATTGCATTTGGGTCATCATGGATCGATTGACCAAGTTATCTCATTTCCTGTCAATCACTCATCTTGGGGTATGAAGAGGCTAGCCAAGTTGTATGTACGTGAGGTGGTTAGGCTTCATGGAATGCTAGTTTACATTATATCAATTGAGGTATGAAGTTTACCAGGTGATTTATAGAGAGATAGGTTTTGAGGTGGACTTGAGTATAAGTAATCCAAGAGGACCATTCAGGTGCTTCAGGATATGTTATGGGTGTATAGTTTTTATTTTGGAGGCAGCTGGGATAGACATTTGGCCGTAGCAAACTTCTTTTATTATAACAACTATTACTTAAGTATTAGAATGGTGCCTTTTGAGGCCTTATATGGTAAGCATTGCAAATCGACAGTTGGTTGGCTTATTTTAGAGTGGTTTGACCCTAGTATTTTGATTATCTACGTGATATTATGGAATGGTTCATACCTATTCAAGATAGGCTTTGGGCATCCTAGAGCATGCAAAAGTCCTACGCAGATCGTAGACTTCAGCTGCTAGAGTTTAGTGTAGGCGATATGGTCTTCCTTCGAATTTTACCCCTAAAGGGATTTATGAGGTTTGGTAGGCAAGGTATGCTTAGCCTTAGTTTTATTGGGCCTTATGAGATCATTTAAAGAGTTGGAAGGGTTGCCTATAGACTTGCATTACCTCCAGAGTTAGATGTAGTACACCCAGTGTTCTATCAGTCGATGCTTCACTAGTATGTGCCTGACCCATCCCATGTGCTTCGCCGAGAGTCTGTGTAGATTGATGATAGTTTGACTTATGTTGAGGAGCCAGAGGTAATTATAGATTAGGATATGAGGCAGCTTAGATCCAAAGATATTTTGGTAGTAAAGGTTCGTTGGGTGCATCAACCAATCGAGGAGGCTACCTGAGAGATAGAGCTTGATATGCAAGCTCAATATCCACATCTGTTTGAGCCTTCAGGTACTACTCTTTCCTTGACTTTCGAGGAATAAAGTCCTATTTGGTGGTGGATATCGTAATGACCTATTTGGTCAATTACTTGTCTTTTGGCTTTTTCCAGGTTTAGACCTTTCTGCTAGCTTCCCAAAGTCATTTATGACTGCGAGCATAAGTTTGGTTCCTTGGTAGTTTTATAGTAAGTTATCTTAGTTTTCCTATTTAGGAGGCCTAACCTTGAGATGATGGAACTTGAGGGTGATTTCTTAGTAAATATACTCGGAATCAAATTCAGAAAGTTCCATTATCTCTGAAATTCCTACTTTTGTCTAGATGGACCTAAAGATCGTGCACCTTGGTTTTAATTTGAGTTTGAGATATTTTGTGGAATTTCAGTTCAGCCAAAACTCATTTTGGAGCTTGGGTGCTCTTTTGGTTATCGGCTTATCAGATCGTAATTCTATAATTCCATTAGCTCTGAAAGGATGATTTTGGGCTTTTTGAGTTTTATTTTGATTCTGGAAGTGTCCGAGATTATTTTAGGTATGGTCATGGAAGTTTTGTATCTCCTTGGTTCCGGGAGTCTTTTTTCTTCAAACAAACTCTGTTGGCCATTTTGAGGATTTTGTTGAGTCCAAAGTGTGTTTTCACTCAAAATATATATTTGTTTTGTTTTTATTGGACTCTGTACTGATTTCTTGCATTCATTTGGGGGTACTCAGCGATATCGCGCTCCCTTGTGCGATCGTGGTAAACCTCCTTTTCCTTTATTTAGCGTAATCGCTCCCTGGGTGCTCTTTTGGTTCCCTGTTTTCAGTTAATGAATTTTCACCTTCCTAAAGTTTTTAGTTACCCTATTAATAGCTTCTAGTGATTTCTGTTTTTCTCTTAGAGTTTTCACCAGATTTCAAGCAATTCCTAGTTTATTGTGCTTGTTTTCCCTCTATGATCAAGTTACACTCGATTCCAGGTAAGCAATTCTTCTGTTGCAGGTTTTTGGTATATGTAATATTTTGCACTTTTCTTTTTTTCATAGACCTTATTTTACTGATTGAGGAATTTTAGTGGTCCAACTGATCTCAAATTCGAACACTGTGTTCCTTGTCCTGAGACCTTCGTATCGATATTTTTTTTAGGCTGTGAGGTCCATCGGCTAGTTTTCCATCCTAATTACACATGGAAATATGGGTCTCGTTCTTCATGTTTGTATCCTTAGATTTATAATTTTATAGTTTTGGGTGATTTTGTCTATGTTCGGAGCATTCCTTGTAGTACATGTTTTTCAAGGATTCTCGTCACGCCTAGATAGGCTAGGTTTACCTTTATTACAGACTAGGTTACTGTAATATACTTGTTGGTTTAACTAGGTGTATGGGGTGGTTCTTAGGTTGGACATCTTATTTTAGATTTTTTATTCTTCCATACTTTTTGGGGGTCCATAGAGCGACATTGAGGGTGTCGGGCTATATGTGATTGTCCTTGCCTTTCCGTGGCGGCCTCGAACCTTATTGGCTATGATTGAGCCACTGTATGACACGCGAGTGAGATGAGTTCTTAGCTGGTGGCCTTGGGCCTATCCTAGTCTATTGGGTACTCCCTGTTTACTGTTGTTACTATTGTTGTGTCGCGATCATGCCTTTTACTTTTCTAGTTTTGGCAGATTAAGCACGGGCGTTGCCCGGGGATATGGTAGTGGTATATTTGGAAGTAACTAAAACTGGAAGTTTTCTTTGACTATTAACTAATGAAAGGATATTTTCTACTTATACATATAGCTATGCCATTACCACCTAGTGGTATGCCGTTATTTTCAAGATATAACGGAATAAGGTTTTTAAAAATCACAGAATTATATTATTGGAACAATGTGGTACTTTTGGCACTAAGGGTCTGGGACCCTATTTAATATTGCACGAAGGTCGAGGACCCCATTGATTAGCAATAATGGGGCACAGACCACACGGTTGGAACTAAGAGGCGCCGCCTCTTAGTATGAGATGGCACTATTTAGATTTACTTTTCAGCACCCCTATGTGTTCATTCTCATATTATTGTACCTTTCGAGCTTAAGGGGTGAGTCACGTTGAGTTTAGTTTGTGTTATTTGTGCCTACTGGCGAGATGGGGCGTTAGGTAGGCTTTGTGTGTTTACTTCGTACTCTTTACCAAGTTGCATTTTCATATATAGCCTATTACTTGTGGTACATTTACGATCTTATTAGTATTAGCACTCAGCTGGAGTCCAGGTACGTCTCCTATTTCCTGGGTTTCAATTCTACAAGGTAGTTGGTTATTTCCCTTATGCGATGGTCGTGCTCAGATTTATTGCGTAATTCCTCTACTTGACTTCTTGTTAGTTGTAGTTCTAATTTAGCTCTTACTATCTATTTATGTACCAATGGCTAGTTTTATTACTGAGTTCTTTCTATTATTGACCTATTTTGCTTTCCTGGTCATTTCCTTACTTGTGTTTCATTTTAGCCCAGTCGGCTTATGATGCATATTGGTTACCTATGTTTGGTACTCATGTTGCACTTCTGTACCATTTTTATGGTGTAAATACCGATAGGGGTTATAAGAGATGTCATGATTGTGCTGAGTAGATATTGCTTATTTGCGGAGATTATGGTAAGCTTTGCCGTTCGAGATGATCATGGCTTCCATGCTATTTATCCTGCTTTATTTTGTTCATATCCGTCCCTATGTAGTGTTATATTTTAGGGACTATATTTGTATATACACTTCCTTTAGATACTCTATTTAGTAGCTCCATATGCCACTACTGACACCAAGTTTTTGGATTTGGGTTGTATATGCTTCTTTCTTCTTTCGTTGTTGTTTATATATTTGGTAATGTCTTTACTTAAATTGTTATTTATGATCATTTATAACCCATCACAAGTAGCTTTGGGCTACAGGGATAGGCTTATCTACAGGAGGGTGGTAGACTTCATCATAACCCGAAATCTAGGTCATGACAAGGAAACCTATTAACTATACTATATTAGACGTAGGTAAGCCCATCGATCATACTGATTTAGACTTGAGGAATCTCGAGCAGTCATTCATCTTCTAATACCACTTGCATTCATGTTTGTGTTACTTTCGGCACTTAGTTTCTTATATGTACCTTCTGGTAGTACAGGATGCCAGCGGGTGAGCTTTACTCGTTTGTATCTCTCGGTATTAAGGACACTCTTTTACTTAGTTCTATTTTTATTCACTATTATGAGATAGAGTTATAATTGTTGGTTTTCTTATCATGACTATCTTAGTGATATACTTGTTGTTGTTAGCAATCTCTTCCTTTTTCCTTATTTGAGGTTACCGGTATACCACTCTGTCTATTACTTAGTTGTTTTATTGATAATAGAGCATGGATTTAGATATGTTCGCTTCTTGTTTAACGTGAACCTTCTTTGTGTATGAATAGTTACTTAGGATATTTACCTGTCTTATCCCATTAGCTAGCTTCATTATCTACTTTGTTTGTTAAATCCCTGTAACTTGCCTTTCTTATCTTTTTATTTATTACCTTTATTTATTATATATTCCCCATCGGCATAGCCTACTAGTTACCTATTTCTTTTTGTACTCATACTACACTCTACATCTTATGGTGCAAATCGAGGTACACTGGTCAATGTTGATTCGCTGCTTCAAGCCTATTTTCATTATTGAGGTAGATGATAGCTCCTGGTGTCTGGAGCTTCACTTTTACCTTTCTATTATCTTCTTTTGTTTTTAGATCAGATATAGACTTTATATTTTCCTTTTAATACATTGTACTCTTATTCTAGTAGATCTTGTACTGGATATCAGGTTTTAGGAATATTGTTGTTGACTACTTTTAGAGTTCCGCTTATCCCTGTCCTTTACTTACATTATATCTTCTAATTTAGTTTATTTTTTAGTCTTTCATGCTTGGTAGGTGGTTCTGCTATGGTAAGATACAGGTGCCCTCAGGACCTGAGAAATTGGATCATGACAAATTAACATCACAGCTCTTGGTTCATTTATATCCTCTGTACATGATCTAGTGTCTAGTAGAGTCATGCAAATCGGTTATGGAGATGCTTGTTTCTTATCTTTGAAAGTCTATAAGAAAATCTTTAGAAATTCCCTCTCTTTTCACTTTTATATCAAAAAAGTGTTGTGGTGGTTTCCTTGAATCTCATTTGTTCTTGTTCACTCTTTCACAGATAGAACGTACACGATCTTTGGCTGAAGCAAGAGATAATGCACCTGTTGCACCACAAGTTAGAGTAGTAGCTAAAGGTCGAGGTAGAGATCATGTCAGTGCAGATACTCCAGTAGAGATACTTTACTAGTCAAAGCCTTAAAGGTTAAGACTGAGCCTATACTGATTCAGTATCCACCAGAGTTACATGGATCTATTCCGTTCTCTCCCATGTCTACATCAGTTCTAGCCTTGACCCCGGAGATGCAAAGCTTCTTACTTCAGTTATTTCATATGTTGGGTCAGTTGACAGTCAGGGTATAACCTTTATCCTCCCTTTCTTCGATCTTGTTACACAACCAACTTCAAGTACTCATGGTTTAGGAGCACCACTGTACCTAGTACTCATGGTTTGTGTGTTCTGCCTTCAGGATCAGCATATCTGGTTCAGGTGCCTCCAGTATGGGTTTAATCTTCTTCAGCACCAGGAGTTTCCTCTCTATCTGTGACTCCACCTATTCAAGCTCATGCTCCTATGTCTGACATATATGAAATTGCATTGGGAAAGTTTTTGAGGTTTAGTCCCTTGAGGTTTTTTGGGTTTTCGGGTAAGTGCTCGAGAGAGTTTATTCGATCGCAACTAGGAAGGTTTGAATAACCTCAGTTTGCTTGATTCTCATGGTATTGACTTTACATTTTATAATATTAGCGGCCTTGCCAAGTAGTGGTGGTATTATTCTCCTATCACTTAGACCTTATTCCATGATGCTTTTATAGAGAGGTACATCCCTCGTACTGAGCAGTACGATAGGATGGGGGAGAACTTAAGACTTGATCATGGTTCTATGTTGATTTATAAGTATGAGGAAGAATTTCACTTATTTTCTGTCTATGGTTTTATATACATTTCTGATGAGACAGAGAGAGTCCATCATTTTGTTCATGGGTTAGATCCAAATATTCATCAGTTTGATGAGGTTCTAATTGCTACTGGGTCATCTTTTTAGACTATTCTGGAGTTGTCTTGTACTATGGAAGGTTTGACTTGTAGAGGTAAAGTTAGAGAGGAGAAGAGTCCCCATATTTATGGTCACCTCAGTAGATAGAGACATGGTAAATGAGGATCTGGTTCATGGGTTAAGACCCCACCCCAGCATGTTTGGTAAGGATATTCTATTCGTCCCATGTACGTTTCCCTATAGGCTTTTTGTTAGTATATCTCACGGTTATGAGAGTCAGCCTTAGGGAAATCAATAAGGGGCATTGTCTAAGGTTCATCAGGATGTGGTAGCTATTTTGATTCTTTATATTCCTCTTATCAGTTCTTGCTAGTGAAATCGTGTTATACTTTTAGTGGTATAGGCCATTTGTACAAAAATTGTCCCCATTTAGGCACTATTCATGCTACAATCCAGCCTCCTATTATGCCCGCTCTTATTCCTGCTTAGCTTATTAGAGTCATTCGATCTCAAGTTAGGGGTGGTGGTGCTCCAGGTCATGGTTCTCCTCATCTTGGTAGGGAGGTGGTCATAATAGAGGTCGTGGCAGTGGTCGCTATCATTTTTATGTTGTTCTAGGTAGACCTGATGTAGAGGCCTTTGATGTTATTGTAATAGCTACTATTTATGTATTTTATCAGCGAACTTCAACTTTCTTTGATCTAGGCTCTACTTTTTCCTATGTGTTATCTTACTATGCTCCATATTTGAGATGGTTAGTGAGCCACTAACTGTGCAGGTATCTCCACCCCAGTAGATGATTCTTTAGTAGTGGATCAAGTTTTCAGATATTGTAATGTAACTAATAGAGATGTTGAGACTTGTGCTGATTTGATATTACTGAACATGGTTGATTTTGATGGATACTGAGCATGGACTAGTTGTCCCTCATAAGGAGTTCATGGATTGGTATGCCAAGATTGTAACCTTAGTTATGCCTGGTATACCCCCAATCATGCGATAGGGTGGTTAATTGCACATCGGAGGGGATTTTTCTTGCATTCATGCTATTCTCTATTATCTCGTGGTTGTTGGAAACTTGCAGATATTAAAGATTATAGTGTTGATATTGCAACCCTTGATTCAGTACCTGTAGTCAATGAGTATCTTGCTATATTTCTGACCGACCTCCCTAGCCTACCACCTATGTGAGACATTAACTACTGCATTGATTTAGAGTTAGGCACTAGGACAATTTCTATTGATCATTATCATCTGGAACATGCTGAGCTAAGAGAGCTCAAGACTCATCTTTAGGATTTGTTACATAAGGGTTTTATCCTACTTGGTGTTTGACCTTGGGGTTCTCCTATTCTATTTGTAAAGAAGAAAAATGGATCTATGAATATATGTATTGATTTTAGGCAGTTGAATTGTGTAACTATGAAAAATAAGTATCCTATAACTTGTATTAATAAGTTGTTTGATTACCTTCAGGGTTCAGCCATCTTTACAAATATTGATTTGAGATCGGGTTATCATCAATTGCAGATAGGGCCTAAGGATATCTGAAAGATAACATTTAGGACACAATATTTTTTATTATGAGTTCCTTGTGATGTGTTTTGGGTTGTCTAATGCACCCACAACCTTTATGGATTTGATGAAGTGTGTGTTTAAGCCTTATCTTGATTCTTTTGTTATAGTGTTGATCGATTATATTCTATTATATTCGACAAGTACGAAGGATCATGAGCGCTATTTGAGGTTTGCCCTTCAACTATATAGAGATCATTGGCTTTTTTCCAAAAGAGAGCATGAGCGCTATTGTATTCGACCTGTGTTGACATTCTCAGTTGAGGTTCAGAGTTTCTCCTCCTATTTTGATGCTTTTGATATTCGTTTGGTCTATGTTCTGATGTAGAAAGGTGATTGATTATGCTCCTAGACAGCATAAGGTTCATGAGCGTAATATGACTTGGAGTTGACGGTAGTAGTCTTTTAACTCATGATTCTGGGCTACTATATTTATGCTATCCATTACGAGATTTTCATTGATCACATAGCCTTCAAATTGTAGGTTAGAGGGAGTTCAATGATCCCCATATGAGGTGGATAAAGTTTCTAAAGGACTATAATATTTCTGTTTTGTATCATCTGGTCAAGGTGAACGTGGTAGTGGGTGTCATGAATCAAAAAGCGGTGAGTATGGATAGCTTTGTAGCCTTTTCAGTTTTTGAGAGGCCATTAGCCTTAGACATCCAGTCTTTGGCTAACCGATTGGTAAGACTTGAGATTTCAGATTCAGGCTACAGTCTTGCTAGTGTTGAGGCTTGTTCGTCCTTGGTTAATCAGATACTTTATCATTAGTTTGAGGACCCAGTCTTGGTTGATATTAGCAATGGATTATTGTGTGGCGAGACTCAAAAGGCTACTTTTGGTTCATATGGTCTTTTAAGATTTGGGGCCCATATTTGTGTGCCAAGAGTCAATTATTTAATTCATTTGATTCTTCACGAGGCTCATAATTCTCAATATTATATCCATCACGATGTCACTAAGATGTATAAAGAGTTGAGGAAGATTTACTGGTGGACTGGTATGAAGAGGGATATACCAGAGTTTATTTCTAGGGGCTTGAACTTTCACCAGGTAAAGTTTGAGCACCAGAGACTAGGTGGATTGATGCAGAGGCTTCTCGTCCCCGAGTGGAAGTAGGAATGGATTACCATGGGTTTTATTTTAGGATAGCTTTAGACTCTTCACAGTTATGATCTGATTTGGGTCATTGTTGACAGGTTAACTAAGTTCGCACACTTCATTCTAATTCATTCAGCTTATAGTATGGAGAAAGTATCCTTTATCTATCTTTAGCAGGTGGTTTGATATCATGTCATACTGGTTTCTATTATCTCTAGTTGTGGTACCTACTTTACCTTTCAGTTTTGGAGAGCAGTTCAAAGTGTTTGGGTACTAAGATTTATCTTAGCATAGCATTTCATCCCAGTCAAAAGGTCAGTGAGAGGACTATTCATGTCCTGTAAGACATGTTGAGAGCTTGCGCTCTTGATTTCGGTGGTCCTTGGGATTAGTATTTATCTTTGGCAGAATTTGTGTATAATAAGAGCTACCATTTTAGTATTCAGATGGCTCTATTTGAGGCTTTTTACAGTAAGTAGTTTCGCTCGCCCATTGGTTGGATTGATGGGTTTGATTCCATTACAGATTACTGACCTACTTTGGAATGCCTTAGATATAGTTTGATTGATTCAGGATAGGCTTCAGCATTCCTAGAGTAGGCAGAAGAGTTATTTAGACCGCCTTCATTATTCCTTAGAGTTATGTGTGGGTTATCGTGTGTTCTTATAGATATCGCCTATAAAGGGCGTGATGTTTAGAAAGCGGGGAAATCTTAGTCCCCGTTATATTATCCAATTTGAGATTCGTGATCGAATTAGTAGTGTTGCTTATAAGTTAGCTTTTCCTACTATGTTTTCAGCTATGTATCCGGTGCTTTATGTATTATTTTGAGGTAGTATATCCCTAATAAGTCATATGTTCTTCAATATGATTCGTTTCAAGTTGATGGGGGTCTTTTATTTGTTGAGGAGCTAGTGTTACTATTGGCTAGAGAGATGAGGAAGTTGAGGTCTTGTGAGATTCTAATCGTCAAGGTGTAGTGGATAGATTATCCAGTGAGGAGGTCACTTGGGAGATCAAGAGTAAGTTGAGATTTTAGTACTAGCCTTTGTTTAAGCCTTCAGGTATTGCCTTATTCTAACTTTCGAGGTCGAAAGACCTTTTAAAAGTGGATGTTATAATGACCCTTTTGGTCATTTTGAAAATTCACATTTTCATTCATTCCACACCTTCCCTGTAGAAGCCCTAAGTCATTAATATCTTACTATAACTGGTGGCTCGATTCCTAGGTCGTTCATTTGGTCGTTATCTTTGTTTTCCTATTTTAAAGCCTTTAGAAATCATTGACATTAGTCAATATTTTTAAAAAAAACTCGAGATCAAATTCTAATGATTCTGTTAGCTCCGGAACATGGATTTTAATATATATGGACTCTTGGTTCGAGTTTGGGAGCTTTGAAATTGAGTTTGTACAAAATTGCATGTTTTATGTGCATTATGGTTCATAAATAGAGATTGAGTAATAATTTTATGATCAGAGCATCAAATTGAAAAATTGACTACTGCATCAGCTCCGAAATGTTTAGTTTGGGTTAGGTGAGTTGTTCATTCAGGTTTTGGTCCAATCGAGCTCATTTTGTGTACTCGATTAGAAAGTTACTTATTTTTGGATATAGTTGACTTGGTCAAAATTTGTCCAAACTACCTCGGATCTGAATTTTAATTGCACCTTTGACTTCAGAATATCTTTTCTATGCAAGTAGCATATTTGTTTTGTATTCTTTGGGTCCCAAATGCATTTCAAGCATCATTTTTTAGTTTTGGAAGTTAACTGATTTCAGATGTTATCTGGTTCCTGATGAACCTCTATGTACTTCACAATCGCGTATAGTAGTCCATTCGATCATATGTCATCCATCTGCATACCTACAATCGTGAAGCGTGGGCCATGTGATCGTGATGTTTATTAATGCTGGAGCTCGTGATCACTAGCAATACCCACACGATTGCGTAGGTTCGGTCACCAATAGGTATAAAAGGATGGAAACTCAATTTTAAGCCCTTGTTAATCGTTTCACTTCAAAACATCCAAAAAAATCCATTAAAATTTTATGGGTCTTTGCATGAGAGATTAATCGTTTCACTTCAGAACATCCAAAAAAATCCATTAAAAGTTTATGGGTCTTTGCATGAGAGATTGGGTGACGTTGGGAACTTGATTTCTTTGATTTTCATCAATTATTGGTAAGTGTCCACTTTAGTTTCTTCAAGTTTCACCCAAAAATCTCCAAATTTCTCAAAGTCGGATCTTCACTTTATGTTTAATTATTTCAAGTTTATTTCTTGCTCATCTTAGCTGCAAATTTATGTATTAGTTCCCTATGATGTGAGGAATATATTGATACCCTTTCTTTGGAGTTTTTGGGTTCGCAGGCCAATAGGATCGTTTTGACCCTGGTTATTTTCATAGCTTTATGGGTATCATTTGTCTCTTATTAATGTCTAGATTATGTTTTCTCTAAATGCATTATAGAGTTCGTTTGCACATTCTTGGTGATTTGGAGCAGTTTGAGCATCTTCTATGCTTTATTTGCGAGCATGTCTTCAAAGGAAAAGTAGGCTATGTCTTATGATCTTATACTAAGATTATGGGGAGTAATTGTGATAAATATACATCCTACGTTGGTATTTCTAGGTTGGCACCCATGACCCTATCCACTCTTTTAGTTTGCTTTCGGTTACGTATTGATGTTGCATTCGCGATAATAATTACCCAGTGACCCTAAGTGGTATTGATAGACACTGGAACATAAATAGTGGGTTATTTGGAATGCTTGTGAATCCCAAACATAATTTTGGATAGTTATGCTCATTGAAGATGTTGAGCCTTTGTAAGGCCATAGGACATGCCTGTGGTATTGTTTGTGGTTGGGAAAATCATCATGAAAATTAAATTTTATGCATTGGTTTCTATTGTTATGGCAAATATCCCAATGTTATTAATCTTGAAACCTTACATGGCCTTGTAGGTTCGTATTCAGTGTTATGAGATCTAAAAGGAGCATCTTGAGATGTTTTCACCAGTTTTTTTTTTTATCACAAATGAGATAATATTAACTTAACCACTGTTTTTTAGATGTTACTAGACTTAGGAAAGACAAACTCTAGACATCAATTATTCATATTGACTTAGCTTCAAGGAAGCCCGAGCAACCTATATTTGACTATGTCTTGACCCGATTTCTCGGATCATGATGGCACCTGCTATACCACCAGTAGGAGAACCAATCCCCATAGTCCGTAGCCGAAGCGGAGGACTACTACAATTAATGCGGAAGA
>JBDJHY010150623.1:0-13873 GCA_039654485.1 Withania somnifera
ATATTAAAATATTTTATTACATCATTATGACGTCATCCGAGTTGATCGAGTTTTTACGTCCAGGTCAATCGATCGGACCCATTGACCCCCGACCCCTAAGTTCGGCCGAGTCACTTGCCGAGTCTGAAAACATTGCTTATACCACCCCCTTTCTGCTAGCAGTCAGCACCCTTAACATTCCAACCAAGCACACACCAATAACTTGTGTTACTCGACGCTGACAAATTCTTTTATAGTGATATTGGTAAAAATCTGTGTAAATATACAGGTTCTACATCGGGGTAGTCCAAACGTGGCCCGCCCTACTTGTCACACTAAACAACAAATAATATGAAATAATTTATTATATCATTTTTTAAAATATAATTTAATTTTATTCTTTAAAATAATAAATAATATTTAATATTAATGATAATAAAAAAAGGTAAATAAATTATTTATTATTTTTTTAATTAAATAATTATTTATAATAAAATAAATAACTAAAAATGAATGAAGAATATATAATAAATATTTTTAAATTAAAGGATGGACTTAAAAGCCTATTTTTTTGAAAAAGATTCGGTACAAAATATATAGAGTAACCGGGTCGACAAATAGCAAACAACAACAATAAAAATAATAACATATTTATTAAATTTTTTTATTAAATAAATTTTAAGAAAAATAAAGTAAATTTTTTTAAAAATAAAGTATATACAATTCTGTAGTCTAGTACAACGTGTCCCCACAAGGACAAAAAGAAAAAAAGCGTTGATGGCCCAATGGGTCTGACAAATAGCAAGTTCAGTAAAAAAGGGAAAGAGAAAAATCACCTAGGAAAGTAGAGTTCTAGAATCGTCTTTTTCTGTTCGATCTTCATCATCTTCCAGCGATCCTTCTCTTAGGTAGGTCGATTTTGAGAGATTTCTCCATGAAATGGAGCTGCTATTCTCCCTAATCCATCATCTGTATCTGTTGCTGAGGTTTGTGACCCAAGATCTTCATCTTCTTCGTTTATGTTGCTATCAGCTATGGATTTGGGATCGATGTTGACCGATGAAGAAGGCTCCAGCTTAAAAGGATTCGTTGCATCCTATACTCTTGGATAGTGCCTTTAAGCTAAATATGTATCTTTTAGCATTTTGTTTTCCCTTTCATTTTTCCGTACAGATCGATGGGTTGAACATCTATTTATCGTCATTGTCTTGTTTATTTACCTCAAATTCCGATGGTCTTTGTTATTGGTAATGAGCTTTTGGTGGCATTTTGTAGTATTTTTTCTATTCTTGTCGTTGTCGCTGGATTTCGACATGCATGTCGATTTCTCTATATGATTTACACATAGGTGCAGCGATGGTGCAGATATGTGCTGACTTGATTCATCTAGCTATGTTAGATTTTGATATGATTCTAGGCATGGACTGGTTGTCCCGCTATTGTATAGTCCTGGATTATGATGCCAAGACTGTCACCTTATTTGTGCCTGGTGTTCCCCCTATAGTGTGATGCAGTCCCATTAGTCTTTCATAGATTCCAGTCATTTCTTATTGTCGAGCCGATAGACACATCCCTCGTGGTTGTTATTATTCTTTGGCCAACATTAGAGATGTCAGTGATGAGCCCCTTTCCCTTGAGACTGTGCCATTTTTTAGTGAGTTTGTTGATATCTCCCTTCTAATTTTCCTAGCCTTCCACCTTAGAGGGAAATAGATTATTTTCGAGGTTGAGACAGCACCAGGTCCATTCTAGTTGTCAATATCGTATGGCACTGAATGAGCTTCATAAGTTAAGTGTTCAGTTGTAGGACTTTCTTAATAGGGGTTTTATCCGTCCTAGTGTATTACTGTAGGGTGCCTTGGTGTTGTTTGTTTAGAAAAAGAATGGGTCATTGCGGATGTGTATTGAATATAGGCAGTTGAACATGGTGAATATTAAGAATAAGTATCCTATGCCCTATATTAATGATTTGTTTGATCAGCTTTAGGGAGCTACAGTGTTCTCTAAGACAGATCTGAGGTTTGGCTACCTTCAGTTGAGGGTTCAGGTTGAAGATGTCCGGAAGCCTATTTCTTCTCTTTTTTTCCTGTGGAAAACATGTTATCCTAGTCATTTGTGAGACAAGCTTTACTATTCCATACATCCCAAAAGATGTTCATACATAGGCTTGCCTTCAGAATTGAATAAATACATTGGGATATTCGGGAGAGGTTCCTCAAATATGTTTCACTCTGAGAAGAAAATAGAAGTTGTGTTGAAGGATGATGAAGAATCATTTCCTTAAATAAAAATTCATCAGCTCCATTTTTTTTTCTTTGAAAAAAAAAACAACCTTTAAGAGTGTATTGGTTTATTGTCCCATAGTATTTTCTCATAGTGAGTCACCCATGATTCTGGAAGGAGTTTGATGAGTTCATCCTTTGGAATCTATTTTGGGACATGGATGTAGGATGAACTGGAATAGGCATCTCTCTCTCAAGGAATAGAGCCTCATTTGTATCTCATGGAAGACTGAGATCAAATGAATGGTTTTAAACTCTATATGTTATCTGGTAGTGAAGGGTAGTAATTAGGTTCAAGATACTTGTGGTTCTCCCAAAATCTGAAGTTGAACTATTAGATAGTTGTAGATGAGTGGATCCTGAAGCCTCATGTTGAAATTTTAGAAGAGTTTCACAAACATTGTACCAGCATTAAGTGTTGTCTGGATAGTTACAATGCAAGCATGAGCATATTATTGGAACCTAGTATCCAGAAGTGCTAATCTTGCAACTACAGGTAGGCCTTTCATGACATGTAGATTTAAGGCCATCCTTACTGCTCGAAAGTGGAGATGAGTATAACTATTAAAGCTCCACTATTCTGGCAACGAGTCACTTAGTTTTATGGAAACGACTTGTTCTGCCTCAGTAGAAGGGATAGGAACTTTCTCTAGTTAGATGCTAAGAGACAACCCGTGAAACTGGGTTATGCTTCTTTATGAAGGTTTTTCTAGAGATAAAGAAAGCTTAGTTATGCGAATCTTACTATCTTCACTATGATAATCAACGGAGCAAAGAAGATCAGTATTTTATTTTGAAGAGGAACTAAAGAAACTTCAAGCTTAAGGAAAAGAGGTATAAGGAGTAAGAGAATTTGGACTAGCCATAAGATTAAAGGTTTACCTTATTCCTCAAGAATCTCCTTAGATGATAAGGTGTCTTAAAAATACACAAAGTGGTAAAACCAACATGAAATCTTTGTGATAAGCATATACCCTATATTGCAACACCATAACAGGCTTCAGGGCCACAACTCATTATTAAAACACTAATTTCATAGCACGGTTTCAATTACCAAATTTCTGATGTGGAGGATCCCTCAATAGGACAACCACAGAGCATAGACTTTGAAAAACATACTTAATCCACCATAACAACATTGGTTTATCTAGAAGAATTCAGGTAAATGTTTAAGCTAACATGGCCCTTATACCGAGTTTACAACTAATCAAGAGAGGTACAACCACGAAAGAGATTACAATAGAGAAGATATTATAAAATAAAAATGCTTATTGCACTAGAGATGCTCTGCCCAGCCATTAAAAGGATCCCCTATTTAAACTAAGCTAGTGGGGTATTCTGAAATATCAGAAACCAATCAGAAGCTAGGATATATTATCCCTGTAGATAAACATAACCAAAGGCTTCTACTACATACTACACATGATATACATGGTACTTTCATTCCATATTTCTTATCTAATACGACAAGAAAAGAATAAATCTTTATCTTTTTGAACATTGAACTTTATTCATTACTTTATTTATTGAATCCATAATTTATACCATCACTCTTAGGTTTATTTATATGTATTGAAGACTAGGTTATTATTTGTGCTTGTGATATGTCTACTAGTGTGGTCTTCTTTGTTAGGTTGATCGTTGTATTATTACTGATATCCTTGTTGGATTTTATGGGCCCATGAAAGGGCTTAAAGGGTGCTAGGTTGCATGCCGGGGTCCTATCCCCACTTTGTAGAGGCTACAAACCCTGGGAGATATTTAGTTGTTATGTGAAGATTCTGTTGAGATGAGTTCTTACCAGGTGGCCTTTGGCCAATCCTAGACTCCGTTTACTTTCCATTTTTATTATTATTTGTGTTATTATTTCTATTTTTGTTGAGACTCCAACATATTACTGTTTGGCTTGTTATTGGCACAATATGGGAGAGACCCCCCTTTTTGGCACTATGAGGGAGAGGCCCTAGATACTGGTAATAATAGGGGAGAGGCCCCCGGTTTTTCTATTAAGAGTGAGAGGCCCTGATTATTGGAATTAATAGGGGGTATGTCTCCGAGATTCATATTATGAGGGCGAGACCTTGATTATAGGCACTAACAGGGTGTGTGTGTCCGAGATTGGTATTGTAAGGGCGAGGCCCTTATTACTGGCACTGACAGGGGGTGTGTGTTTGAGATTAGTATTGTAGAGGTGACGTCCTAGGTTTTCAGCACTGATATGGTCCCAGGTTTTTAGCACTGATATGCCAAGGCCCTGGTTATTGGTACTGAGGATACTACTCCACTTTACATTCCTACGCCCTTTGTATTTTCTTTAGTATGGTGTATGCCGTCTGACTTAAGGGGGAGTCATGGTGGGTTTTTTTGTGTTATTTGTGCTTACTAGTGGGATGGGGTGCCAGGTAGATTTTGGGTGTTTAATATCTATTCCTTACTTAGTCGTATCCTACTATTCGATCCTTATATATGGTACATATTATATATTGTGTTATGGTTTGTCGGGTTTTGGCTGAGCTAGAGCATAGGTATGTTTCCTTACTTTTTTTCGGGTTTTCAGACACTGATTACAGTGGATCATGGCTACCATGGCTACCGGGTTTTCTGTTTATCTACTAGTTTTACCGCTTCTCTACCATTATTGACTTGTTTTACTTCATCCCATTTATTACTTGCATTTTATTTTAGCCCAACCGGCTGATGATTCCTACTGGGTACCCTGTTTGGTACTCGTATAATATTTTTTACATTATTATTATGCAGATACCAGAAGGGATTATTGGAGACGTCGTGATTGTGGAGATTACGGTCAGCTTTATCATCCTAGATGATTAGGGCTTCCTTGAGTTAGACTTTATTTATTCGGTCTACAATAGAACCTGTATTATATTATCTTTTGGATGAGCTACTTTGTATTTTCTATCTTTTGGATAATATTTACAGTAGCTCCATATACATTGACACTAGGTTTTAGGGTCTCGGTTATGTGTGTATATATTTTGGCTTCTGTTATTTTATGTTTCTCCATTTTGTCGGATGTTTTAAGAGTCTATAGCTTATTGCGCGTAACTCTAGGTTGTAGGGTTAGGCTTGTCTACGAGAGGATTGAACTTCAAAGTGGATATCATCAGATTTGCATGAGAACTGGGGATGAGTGACAAACAACATTGAAAATGAAGTTTGGGCCATATGAATGGATGGTTATGCCATTTGTTCTAACCAATGAACCCAATACGGTTATTAGAGTGATGAACCATATTGTGAAGCCACTGATAAATGAGTGTGTCATTATTTATTTCAACAATATATTTTTTATAGCCGATCTCTTGAGGAACATGTGCAACATCTTAGGAAGGTATTTAGTATCTTGTTAAGAGAGGAAATTTTTGTGAATCTCAAGAAATATGCTTTATTTGTATGCAAAGTAGTGTTCCTCGGCTTTGTTTGGAGTACTGCTAGAGTGGAAGTTCATGAAGTAAAGATTGGGTAAATCATATCATGGGCAGCTCCCACCAATACTACCGAATTCCATAGCTTCATGAGCTGGTATGTTTTTATAAGAAAATTTTTAAAAGCTTCAGTACTATCGCATCTTCATTGATTAGGTTAATCAAGAAGGATGTCCCCTTTATTTCCGGACGAGAACAAGGCAAGGCTTTTCATACCTCTAAGTTTATCATATGTTCAGCACCATTTCTTCAACTTCCCAACTTCGAGAAGATATTTGAAATCGAATGTGATGCTTCACGGGTTGGTATTGGTGGTGTCCTAATGCAAAAATGAAAAAGCTTGGCCTATTTTAATGAGAAACTTAAGGGGATACCTTGAACTACTCTACCAATGGGAAAGGACTTTATGCTCTTGTGCAGGTGTTGGCCAACTAGCAACACTACTTATGGGATAAAGAGTTTGTGATAAAGACTGATCATGGGTCTTTAAAGGATCTCAAGAGTTGGTCAAAGTTGAATAAGACACATGCAAAATGTGTAGAGCTTATTAAGACATTTTCTTACATTATCCAACACAAGCATTGTAAGTAAAATATGGTGGCAGATAATCTATCATGCTGGTTCATGTTGGTCAACACTTTTGTGTCCAAACTGATTGGTTTTGAATGTTTATAGGAATTATATCCTATGGATTTTGACTTCAGGGATAGTTATCGGGAAATTGTTTAATGAAACCGAGTTCACAGGTTTTAGCTGCTGAGGGTTATTGTTCAAGGATTGATATGTTTAGGTGCCCAAGAGCTCGTGGAGGGTGTCAGTTATGAAATAATATTATAATGAAGGTCTGATGGGTCATTTTGAGATTGCCAAGACTCTTGACATACTGGTAGAGCAGCTCTACTAGCCCAAAACAAGGAGAGACGTGTAGCACATATCTGGACAGTGACTACACTGCAAACAAGCTAAGTTGACAAACCATGCTCCATATATGTAAACTTCCCTTTACACTCCTAACGGGCCTTGGTTTAGTATTTCAATGGATTTTGTGTTGGGACTTCCTATGACTAAAGAGGTTCATGAAAACATTTTTGTAGTTGTATATAGATTTTCAATGATGTAACATTTCATTCCTTCTCATAAGACTGATGATGCTCCATGTGACATCTTTGTTTGTTATTAATATCGTTAGGCTTCATGGGATAACGAAGACTATTTTTATTGATGGGGATTCTAAATTCCTTAACTATTTTTAGAAAAGTGTGTGGGGTTCACTTGCCACGAAGCTCTTTTTTTCTACTTCTTGCCACCCATAGACAGATGGTTAAATAGAGTTAGTAAATAGAACACTTGGTAATATGTTTGCAATGAGTTGTTAGAGGTAACAAACTTCTTCGGAAGAAAGATCGCCCTTAGTTGAAATGCATACTATACGTCATTTCATTCATCTATTAAGGTGACTCTATTTGAATCTTTCTATGGTTTTAACCCTCTACTATCTCTTACACTATGCCTATTGTCTAGTGATTCTATGGAAGTCTAGATGCAGAGAAGTGGGTAGAAGAGATGTTAAGATCCATGTCAGTTAAAGGAGGTTCTTGACTGAACCAATGCCAAAGCTAGCCTAAAAGAATAACCAAGGTTGTAAGAAGGTGATTTCTCATCCAAGTGATTGGGTATGGGTACATTTCCCAAAGGAGAGGTTCCCATATGAATGCAAGGGGAAGCTAAGCCCTATGAGTGATGGTCCATTTTAAGTATTCTAGCATATCAATGTCAATGCATACTAACTTGATCTGTAAGGTGAGTATAATGTTCGAGATATGTTTAATATTGATAATTTTTCTTCTTGTGGTTTAGATGAATGCATAGATTTAAGTACGAATCCTCTTTAGAAAGGGGCGGATAATACAAGCATAGATATCACCTACCCATCCAAGCCATTCATTCCAGGCTAAGGAGTTGCAGACATTGCAAGGTACCATGTTTAAGAGTAATGCATAGGGATCTTTTCTCAAGCCACATCAAATGGTATTTAACTTATAAGAACCTTGTAAGTTTCAAGATGAGTACATTTTAGAACTGTCTGAAGATTCAACAACTTTGGGGGTTAATTTGACATCTTGGGTTACTTATCGGTCAAAAATCCCATTATAGAAAAGTTTAATAAGTATAAATATTAGATTTTGAAGTAGTTTTTAGTATATATTAATGATAAAAACTTAAAATATTTTGAGAGCTTAGTTCTTAGCCTAGCGTAGTTTTAGCCATAATTTAGCGTAATAGTTGTGAGTGATCAAGGGTCGATTCCCTTAGTTTCTAGTTATATCTTGTTTATTACAGTCAATAGAAGGTTTCGGTTTTATGTATTCAATTTGGTTTCCATTGATGGTCTATTGGGATTTACAGTTGATTCACGAGTTTAATTGAAAGGTGAGGGTAAATACCCTTTGTTACTCATAAACTGGTTAGTTTATTGTAAGTTACCTCATATCATTTCACTTTGTTTCTTTCTCCCTCATTTTTTTGGGCCTCTTATATCGATTTACATCATTTATAGACTCATGATCCGTCCTTATGACTAAATGATAAGCTGGTGGAATACCAACTTATTGTGCCTTTAATCGAAAAATATTGTCTGTTAAAGGCATGTTGGAAATCAATTTATGTTCTAATAAGTTTCCTAAGTGTGGAATTCACCGGAACAATGAGGCCACAAGGAATTAGAGAAAATGAGTGAACAAACACCAAAAAGAATGAGAAAATGTGTGCAAATCAAGGGCACCACACCATTAAGGGAAAGATGACATACACTTTTACATTATGCGAATCACTCTATTAATTGTCCAGTTCTGAGCAACACAATAATGCAACATAATTAGCACAATTGAGCAGCACAAATTTATGTGGTTCAATTCACTTATCCCATTGTGTGGTTCAGATATCCAATTGTGCAGTTCAATTGTATAGTTCTGAGCAACATAATTAAGCAAGAAAAATTTGTGCAGTTTAATTGTATGGTTCAATTGTGCGGTTCTGAGCAGCATAGTTAAGTAGCATAAATTTATGCAATTTAATTGTGTGGTTCGCACATCCAACTGTGCGGTTAAATTGTGCAGTTTTGAGCAGCACAATTAAGAAGCACAAAATTGTGCAGTCCACACATCTAAATGTGTGGTCGCACAATTAATTGTGTGTTTCTTCATTGAGTAGTACAACTCATTGTTTAATGTACGGTTTGCTCATCCAATTGTACGATTCTGAAGAAGCAAAAAAAACTAGACGGGGACAACTTTGTATTTTGATTTCTAAATTTTCTAAGGACATATAAATAACTTCTCAAGTTTGTATATAGAATCTTTTTGGCTGCCAAGAAAAAGTCTTAGGCTTTTTCACATTCTAGAAAGGGCAGATCACCACCACTACAGTTTTGGATGACACCATAATGTATTTTTTTACCCATTTCTTCTCCGCTTGCTTTGTATTGCATATTTGTAGTGTGTAGTCCCTCTTTATTATTAGAATATTTAATATAAATATATTTCCATATTTATTCAAGATTGTTGGGTTTTAGTTTTACCTATTGCTTTTTATATAAATTATCTACTTGTTGATTTGTATTTGGGTATGATAGGTTTAAATCATTTTGAGCCTATTGCATGCCAAAAGGAGTAGCTAACCCTAGGCAATGTCCATATATCCTTGCTTGACTTGAGAAAGCAAGCTATAATTGAGAACATTGATTTAGCATTAAGTGACTATACTCTTGACTTGGTTTGTGAATCCATTGATCAAATCTTTGCTTATGTTTTATTTTTAATTTCGTGACACCTTTATCATACTCTTACCCCCCCATTCCGAGATAGACCATTCGAGTCTTAGTGGATGTGCTTTTGTTTTCCATTCGTACTTGATTTCCTTTATATTTTTCCCTATGGATTCGAACCCAACTCGTAATTTGGGTAAATATATTTTGAAAATGACCGCATACACTTTTAGATTGGTTTTAGAGTGTAATTGAGCGTTATCACAAACTCCTTGTGCCACAAATAGTGTTGCCAATGTGCCAATATTCTCACTAGTGCATATAACTCCTTGTCATATTTCGAGTACATTAATAAAGCTCCTTTAAAAAATTTCACTAAAGTAAGCGAAAGGCTTACCTTCTTGCATGAGTACCCCACCAATACCCACTCTGGACGCATCACATTCAACTTCAAATGTCAGTCAAAAATTTGGATGTTAGAGTAATGTTGTGAACTCAACTTATACTTCAAGGTTTTGAAGGATTCTTCTTGTGCCTTTCCCCAAATAAAAATGATATGTTTTTTTATAAGCCTTGTCAATGGAGATGTGATTGAGCTAAAGTCTTTCAAAGACCTACGATAGAAGCTATCCAACCAATGGAAAATCCAAATATCGAAAGCATTAGTGGGGGTTGGCCACGACTTGATGATGTGAATATGTCCGTGGCTAGGCTTTAATAAATTGAAGCATGGAAGACTTGTTTGAGAAGTGCGAGGTATGAGATCTTCAAGGATGCCTTTAATGTTTTTAAAGAGCCTATTTGGTGCTCCTCGGGATTAAATTCGTATGTTGTTGGTTGCTTGGGGAAAGAGTGGGACCACTTGATAATAATGCTCGGGAAAGGCACCAACTGTGCTAGACCTATACTTCATTGTCTAGTATATACTACCTAATATATGGACTATATGGACTCACCAAATGTGGAGAATAGCATAAGAGAGCTTGGAAGAAGAAATAGAGCTCAAATTGAATAGGCCCAAAAGTATCAGGGTCAATTTGACATTATGGGTCACTTTTCAGCTCGAGTGTAATAATGCAAAGATAGTCTCTTTAAATAGTTAGCCTTTTATATTTGCAGTGGACTTTTCACTTTTGATTTTGATGAATTACTCTTGTGAGTTTTCATGTCTCTTTGGTAGAGATTGTAAGATTTTTGGTAAAACTTGATTTACACTTGTAGAAATTGTAGGTTCGAGTGAACTCGAGATCCTTGAGGTTTTCATAAGAGTTTTGTGCTTGATTCAGGTTAATTAAACGGGTCTTTTGGTTTTCTCACCCTTAGGTTCTACTAGATTTTCTTTCATTAAGTGGAACTATTTATCTGTTATCTTTTATTTCTTCAGTGTATCCATTTTTACAACACCTGGTATCATATGCACGTCGAATTTTGTTCTTATAAAACTCATCTTGGGATTTGATATTGTTTGAGTAAAATAAAAGAAGAAAATAGTGGAAAATTACTACCAAAAATGTTGTTTTTCTTATTTTTGATACTAGATTCTTGTTCTCTAGTATTTATTGAGTCATAATCCAATGTTTTGAGTCATTTTGGGTTAGTTTGATCTACCAACCACATTAAGTTTTGATAGCTTAAAATACATGAAGTGGATCATTGATTTGGGGTTGTTTTTTGAACAAAAAAATATTAGGGTTTCAATTGTAACTCATTTGGAAGTCGAATCTCATGTTTTTAGAATTTTGAGTTAAAGTCCTTGAGGGTTGATTTTGGTAATCTTCGTGTTCTTCATGAACTTGAAGAATTCATATGTGGATTTCAATTTCGTGAAAGACTTGGATTTTGAATCATGTTAAAGGTCATTTGGGTTTGTTCCTTTCATCAAGAGGAATTTAAATCTCAAGGTTAAAGAAATTGTAAGCTCATTTAAGTGAGGTTCAAAATTTTGGTGTTCATTTTCTACACTTTTGAACCCGAATTTTGAGCTTCATTTAGGAAATTGAGTGGTGGATTTTGAATCTTTTTGTCTATTAATTTTTTTATTATATTAAAAGGAACTTAGGGATCATGTTTGGAGATATTTGAGTTAGATTTGTTGAAGAACTTCAAGGGTTGAAGCTCACATTCAATTGTTTTCTTGATGTTTTGAAGAGGATTTCATATGGGTCTTTGATTTTGGAGGAATCTAATAAAACAAATTAGTGGGGTTTGTTCCTCACCTCAAAAGGAACTCATATTCTAAATTTGAGATGATTTGGAGTTCATTTTAGGGGAGTTGGATTTTTGAATTTCAAAACTTGTTCTTGATGTTCTTGATTGTTCTTGTGAAAAAAGATGAGCAAAAGGTACGTCTGATCTAAATAACTTTTCCTGAACCTTAAGATTTTCTTTAGTGCTTCCGGGATTGAATTCTTCAAGTTACTACAGACCTAGATAAAAAGTTTCATCATATACTGAATTGATTTGGGTTATTTGAGACTTTGAGTGTTCATAGTGTCCTTGGAGGACTTTAATACATTGTAAATTGAGTTCTTTAGTTTTGGGTATTTGATCCCCTTTTATCTTGAAATTGTCTAAGAAAGTTTTTGTGATTGAGGTATTTTTGTGATTGAGCAAGGAACCAAGGGGCATCAAAGGAAAAATGTTAAATTATAGTGTCCCGTATCTGCCGCAAGTAATCTACCAAGGAATGAAGTCACTCACTATCCGCCCACTACCACCGCCATCTCTCACATCGTTCCATCTTCCAATAGTGGTAAACTGATTTTTTCTCAAAACATTTCTATCGAAGACGATAGTCTAAGACCAAGCACGACGTTCACTTTGAGTTATTGTAAGAGTGGATGGCAGTATGCATTTCCTATACTATGGTTACCACTATTGCAACCCTTCAAAGGCATTCCGCTTCCTAGAAGGTGGTCATCACTGATCTAAATAGCCCCAAATTGTGTACTCAATACCTTGGCATCATCTTAACCCATCTTGACTCGATTCACCTGAGTTTAAGTTTCTTCTTCTATTCTCATCTCTTCTTTACTAATATTTGTTTATATTACTTCATACTAATTAATAATTAGTTTAATTCTAGATCTTACTTCTTTCATACGTAGCTTTTCATTATAGATTTTCTAGTTTTTTTCTAGACTTTCTTGATTCTTGTATGTAGTTTGTGTCCTTTATTCTTTGTTTTGTCAAAAAGAATCCATTACGACCTCGAGTAGTAATCGACACATGAGTACTACAAGATTGAGAAAGGTTCAAATCAAGACAAGACAAAATTCTTAGGTATTTAAAGAGAGATATAGAGTATTGGTGAGGATTTTTTCTTGTAACATTATTTGTTCGTTTTTTAGGTAAATTTTTTTTGTTTCTTATATATAAAGAGATGTCATTTATAGATTTGTCATGTGGTTTCTATGACGTAGGTGACTATGATTGTAATAATAAAGGATATGGATACAACAATGATGGATCTTATTACGACTATGAAAATAGCCATGTTAATGAGATCTATGACTATGAGGGCTCCTATTTCGGTTAATCCTATGAGGAAAATGATGATCAATGCTCTTATAAGGAGCATGTGGAGCCATGTGTGGGTTCCTATGATGATGGTGGACTGTAAAAAGGGCCTTACACTTCCCGACAAACGAGAAATGCTAGGGAAGGCTCAACTCCAATATTTATGGAATCCATGTCCTATACTTCTCATACCATGTCTTAATGTTTGGGAGTAAAGATAGAAATGGTTATGTCGCTCTTCCTAACTTTGTGGGACAGTGTCTTCCCAAACTTACCTTGATTGGAATGGTAATTTGAGCATATTTTTCAAAGTTGCAACGTAAAGAAAGATAGGAAGATTTGGAGTGCCCTCAACCACCTAAAGTAGAGAGCATCTTATTGGTGGTTAGAATAGATTAGTCTTAGCTATAATCCAACTTAGGGATGGTTGAAATAACAATTGACATCCAAATATGTGCCAGAAGGGTATTACAAGCCCTGTAATAGTGTCCCCAAAATCAAAATAAAAGTGGGTAAATGAGGAAAGCCAATCTTTCCCACTCCAGAAATAAACTATGAGATACAAAAGATGATGAGGAGTAAGGGAGTGAAAAACATCAATCTAAGAGAGGAAAAAATAAAGGTTATGTGGAGTGATGTGATTTCCACAAACCTAATCTAACCCTTCTTCTTGTTTCCCTTATCTTAAATACTCTTTTGTAGGTACAAATTTGGCAAGTGAAGCTTCCAAAATGAAGCGTAAACTCTACAATTTAAATAAAGAAAGAGCCTCAATATAATAAGACTTGAAAATGATAATGGTGATGGTAGAGACTATTAAGCATTAGGGTAAAGGAACATCTTCCAATTGCCTTAATGGTACAAAAGGTAATCTTATCACTTCA
>JBDJHY010150624.1:0-12890 GCA_039654485.1 Withania somnifera
ATCCGCGGAGGAATTCTACCTACTCTAAGCGACCCACACCCTATCCTGAATAACGATTCGAGTAGGAATTCTACTTACTCTACGCTACCCACAACCTATCCTGAATAAGTCTGACCTAATCTGTAGTATCACGGAGCCAATCAGAACTCTAGAGTTAATCCTCGCCTTCCATATAAAGACTCAAACAACGCCATCTGAATACTGGTGTGGTAGCTGTTATTATACGAGAACTCTACCAAGGCTAAATTTCTGTCCCAACTACCTCCAAAATTAGAAACATAGGCACACAACATATCATGAAGCACCTAAATAGTCCTCCCGAACTACCCATCTGTCTGTGGGTGAAATGTTGTACTCAACTCAACCTTGGTACCCAACTTTCTCTGAATCGACCTCTAAAACTACGAGGTAAATTGTGTGCCCCGATTATTTATAATAGAAATAGGCACCCGATGAAGTGTAATCATCTCACGAGCATACAACTCAGCCAATCTCTCTGCACCCCAAGTTGAATGTGCGGCAAGAAGTGAGATGATTTGGTCAATTGATCCATGATGACCCAAATGCAATCATAACCCCTAGAAGTGCAGGGAAGGCCTGTAACAAAATCCATAGTGATCCGCTCCCATTTCCACTCAGGGATAGAGAGCCTCTGTATCTCGCCGCCTTGTCTCTGGTGCTCGAACTTCACCTACTGACAATTTAAACACCAAGACACGAAGGATGCTATAGACCTCCTCATACCCTACCACCAGCAATGCTACCTCAAATCCTAGTACATACTCGAGATACCCGGCAAAATGAAATACTTAGAGTAGTGAGCCTCATGAAATAAAGTTTGTATCAGATCAACAAACCCCAAAATGGAAAGGAAGCCATGAACCCATGACACACCATCATAATATACCACAACCCAATTGAAATCACCTGCCAGAACCCTCTCTCTCAACTGAACTAAACGTGGGTCCTAGTATTGGTGTTTTTGAATCTGGTAAAAAAAGATGATCTGGACCCAATATAGGCAATAATTCACTCTGGCAATGAAAGATCCAAACTATCATACTGGACAAGAACTAAATGCCTTGAGCCAACGACCTCTCAAAAACAGAAACTGCAGCTAAGCTACCCAAACTCACCATCTTCCGACTCAAGGCATCAAAAACCACATTAGCCTTGCCTGCATGATAGAGAATACTCAAATCGTAGTCTATCAGGAGATCAACCCATCTCCGTTGCCTCAAGTTAAGCTCTTTATGACTCAAAATGTACTGCAAGATGCGGTGATCTTTGAAAATCTCGCAAGGACCCCATTTAGGTAGTGCCTCAAGATCTTAAGCGTAAAAACTACCTCCACCAACTCCAAGTCATGGGTGGGAGTAGTTGTGCTCATGATCCTTCACCTTTCTCAACACATATACTATAACATAGCCTTGCTGCATCAGAACACAACCAGTCTGACACTTAAAGAATCACAATATACTGTAAACAATATACTGGAAATACAAGAACTGGAGCAGTAATCAGTAATCTTTCAGCCTCAAAAAGATGGACTCATACTCAACCGACCACTGGAAGGGCACATCCTTCCGTGTTAGTCTAGTTAAGGGGGCTGTAATAGAGGAGAAATCCTGAACAAAAAGATGATAATACCAAACCACCCTAAGGAAATTGTGAATTTCTATAATGGAAGTAGGTCGAGGCTAATAACAAACTACGGATATCTTAGCGGGATCGATACTAACACGACATCTGACACCACATGTCCTAGAAAAGAGACAGAGTCTAGCCAAAAATTCACACTTTGAGAACTTAGCATAGAGTCGCCCAGTCCTCAAAGTCTGCAACACAACTCTCAGGTTCTCCTCGTGCTCGGCTCGATTCCTTGAGTAAACCTATATATTATCTATGAAAACAATCAGAAAGGAGTCTAAGTAAGGTCGAAATATGCAATTTATCAAGTCCATGAAAGCTGCAGGGGCATTAGTCATCCCAAATGACATTATTAAGAACTCATAATGCCTATATCTAATCCAAAAGCTATCTTTAGGACATCCTCATCCCGAATCCTCAATTGGTGGTAGCCAGACCTCAAATCAATCTTACAGAACACTGTGGCTCCCTAAATATGATTAAACAAATCATCAATACATGACAGAGGGTACTCATTCTTAATAGTTACCTTGTTTAACTGCCTATAATCGATACACATGCACATAGAGCCATCTTTTTTTTACAAACAATACCAGGGAACCCCATGATGACACACTCGGATGGATGAAACCCTTGTCAAGAAAATCCTGTTACTGAACACTCAACTCACGAAGCTCATTTGTAGCCAAATGATACAAAGGAATAGAAATGGTTCGGTACCCGACTCAACCCTTAATAGCAAAGTCTATAATCACACTCTGGTGGGAGGTCAGGAAAATCAGCAGAAAAAACATCGATAAACTTGTTAACAACTAGCACAGACTTGACGGAAGGGGACTCAACACTGACATTTCTAACATGGGCCAAATAAGCATAGCAACCTCAAACAACAATTCTATAGGCCTGACAATAAGAAATGACCCGAACCGATGAATAGCTAGTGGGGTTGTGCCATACTACAGAGGGTACACTGGGTACAGACAAGGTCATGGTCTTGGCATAACAATCAAGGATCAAACGATATGAGGACAACCAGTCCATGCACAAGATCACATAATAATCTAGCATATCCATCTCAATCAACTCAGCCCAAGTGTCGTGACCCTAAAAAGTTACCAGACACGACCTATATACCCGATCCACTACTAGGGTCTCCCATAAACGTAGATACACTCAAGGGTATAGGCAATGGCTCACTAACAACACCCAATCAAGAATTAAAATAAATAGATATGTATGAAAAAGTAGAATCCAGATCAAATAATATCAATGAAGAATACCCAAGAACAGTCAACGTACCAGTGACAATCGCATCGAAGGCCTCATTCTCGGCCCTATCGAGAATAGTGTAAACTGGCACTAACCCCCATCTTGTTTGCACTCAAACCCTTGCCTCTACTTCTGGCCACCCGACCTCCTCCACTAGCTCCCCAAATGGCTAGTGGACCACCTTTGACCGATGGAACTTCCTATAATAGTTGAGTGGCTTGAATGGCCCTACGCTTAGGTCAATCTCGAGAAAAGTGGCCTCGATCTTCGCACTCAAAACACCCCTCATAAAATCGATCTCTGGGGACCTTAGGGAAGCATCTGACATAATAGACCTGTTCCCCACATTCATAGCAAGTATTCACAGTCCTGGACTAATCACGGGATCCCTCGGCATGGCCCCCGTAAACCTGAAACTGGGCCCCTGATGGGCTGCCTTCTTAACCCACTACTGGAGGCTTGAAGCGAGGCCTAGTACTGTCGGATAGACCAGGCCCTCCATCCAAAAATGTGACCCCCTGATATGGTCCCTGAAAACCCTCCTTGATAGCATGAACTCTTTTTGCTTCCCCCTTGGGCCTGGTGAGCCAAAGTATTCATGTTGCGGGCATGGGCCGTAACATCTAAAATAACTTCTGTAGAACTAGTAGCAACTCAACATGACCCCGAAAATCTGACCTTAGCCCATGAGCAAAGAGATGAAGTCGCTCCTTCTATGAAAATAACGGGTCACCAACATGTCTAGATAGGTTAATAAAATGGGCCTTATACTTGGAAACCTTCATGGATCCCTGACGCAACCCTCAAACTGAGCCCCCTACGCCTCAAGGACACTTCTGGGCACAACCTATGCTACAAAAGCCTCTCTGAATTGCCTCCAAGTCAGTGGGGATGACACTGGTGGCCTGCGATCTCGAAATACCCACCACTACAGACTGATCTCTACATTCATTTCTTGAAAAGTAAAATAGGGTCACCTCTCTTAATGACTATTGTTAAGCTTCCTTACTTCTAGCAGTGCCCTCAAGCAGATAAGAGGTAAAATCCACCCCATGCGAGTCCAGAAACTCCAATGTCCACAAGCGTTCCTTATATACCATAATAAACTCATAGGGTCCTTCCCTTATTCTCTCGAGAACCTAGCAGGGGAGATCCGTAGAAAATGGTCTACCATCTTCCACACCTCAAATACAGGTAAAACAGGAGAGGATGTTGTTGCAGAAGTAGTGACACCAGCCTAAAGTGATATAATCAGTGGTGTTGGTGCTTCTGGGGCTACAAACACTGGGGAAATGATTCACCCTGCTTCACTCCCTGAGTATATGACTGTGGCTTGTCTGTCTCTGTACTGTCCAACATAAGAAGCATCTTCCACAATAGGTCTCTGAACGCGATTGGTGGTGGCTAAACAGGTTGTGGCGGTGGCGCAGGAGGTTCCTGCTGCTGTAAAATAGTTAGGGAAATAAGGAACAGAGCATCCTCCCCTACCCCATCCGGTCTGGATGGGGGAGGGTCTTGATCCACCGAAGATCCTCGGGTACGGACCACCGTGGAAGAGTGAAATGTAGGTATATTCTCAAAAATAGTACGAATATCAATGTATGATAGGATTCAAAAAGATGAGAGTGTTACTAAGTCACCACGTAGCCTTCTGAAAATGGATGTAGACATCTATGCACCGATCTACAAGACTCTATTAGGTACTTGCTCCAATGCCAGAGAGACTGATGAACCTAGGATCTGATACCACTATGTCACGGCCTAAGATTCGGATCATGATGGTGCCCACAACCCTGTAGTGTACAAGCCTAATCTTATAGCCCGGAGCTACGCGCAAGGGGATATATACACTCGAATCATCCAATAAAGAAGAAAAAGCATAAGTAGATATATGTAAAAGCGAAAGCAGAAGAAATACATATACTACCCAAGTCCCAAAACCTGGTGCTAGTGGCACATGGAGCTACTACACAAAGTATTTAAAAGAAAAAATATATACAACAACTCCTACAAAAGTGAAACTACACAAGACCTGCCATAGAAAAAAATAAAGCAGGCTGGAAATCAAGGAAACCACGGTTAGCTCGGATGACAAATCTCACAAAAATCTCTACAATCAGTTGTATATACTCTAACGATCTCGATATCTTTGATAACTCATACTAGTATCTGCACTATGAAAATAGTACAGAAGTGCATCATGAGTATCAAACAAGGTACCTAGTAGGCATCATAGGCGGACCGGGCTAAAATAAAGTACAAGTAAGAAATGAAAAAGAAGTAAAATAGGTCAAAGATAGTAGGAAAGTGGTAAAACTAAAAGATAATCTAGAAAGATAAAGATGTCAGAGTGCAATACCATCAATAAAGCACATACGAGCAGTAACCACTACCCGAAACCTAGAAATAAGAGTAAGGGAACGTACCTATGCTCCAGCTCAGTCAAGACCCAACTAACCATATGTATATATATAAACACACCACAAATAAATGATCATACGGTAAATTACAACCAAGTATGGAATAAAAATTAAACACATAAAACCTACCTGGTGCCCCATCCCACCGATAAGGCACAAATAACACAACAAAACCCACCGTGACTCCCCTCTTAAGCCCGATGAGCACAAACAATATAAAAGTAATACACGAGGGTGATGGAAAGTAAATCTAAATAAAGTCCTGTTATACCAAGGGCCTCCCTCTTAGTGTGAAATCTCGGTGACTTATCTCCCTACAAGTACAAATCTCAAGGTCCACCATAGACGACTGTGCCTCAACTCAAGTCCAGGGTCTACGCCCTAACAGTTCCAAACTCCATGGTCTATGCCCCACTTATGCCATACTCGAGGTCCGTCCCTCAAACTCGAGAGCTGGGTAAGTAATCATACCCATATCGGAGGTCCGTACCTCATCTATTATACTCAAGGTCTATACCTAGAGGACCGTGCCTCTAAATCGAATACCAGGTCTAGGACATATGAACATCACTCACACCACCTAAATCAAATAATAAACAAATGGCCGATCACGTCAAAGCAACAACAATGCTAATAATAACAGGAATAGAAACAACCGAAGTCTAAGTTGGCCAAAGGCCACCAGCTAAGAGCTTATATCACAACACATTGAGCGATAACTTAAGTAGTCCCAAGGTATTGGTGAGGCCAGGATATGTACATAAAAACTTTCATCTTCTATGCCCCTTCACGGCCCCCAAAAATTAATAAAGTATCATAAGTCAACTAGAATAAAACGATCAACCTAAAACCCAACCCACACTGATGGCCACATCATAAGAACAAAATAATAACCTAATCTATAATAAAAGAAATAAACCTAGCCTACTAGGCGCTGGAAAAAGTCCTCAAAATACGCGCACCATAGGCTCAAAGATCCCAATACAGCTGAAAGCATCTGAAACTATCAAATTGGGATTCCAGGGATTAAAATATAAAGAATAAAACCTATATTGCAAATCAAAAACTGGGTTGAAAATGGGCCCTAAAATAGGCCAGTGCACCCTGCAGCCCAAAAATAAAATAAAAAATATCGACACGACAGCCTCATCTCAAAGAACATATGATTTAATTTTGAGCACAATTAAACCACTAGAAGGTCCTTGATTGGCCAAACAAAGATTATGAAAAAGTGAAAAACATTACAAACAGAGTTTAATTGAAAATAAGGTGAAAAATTCACCTAAAATGGGGGAGAAATTGCAAGAGAAGGTTGACCATAGTTCCAACCCCACTCCACCACGAGGACAATCAAGAAATCACTACAATCAAGCCACGAATCAAGAATCCACCATTGGAGTTCATACTCAATCTTAAAGAGGAGAAAAGGATGGGAAAACTTGCCAAGGTTGAGCATAAAGTGTCAAGGAACAAAAACCCAACTCAACACTAATAATTCTACCAATTCCCCCTTGAGTTGATTGGAATATAGACGAAGGAGGGGGAAAATTTTAAAAAGGAAATGTTTGAGCATGAACTGAAATAGTGGTTTCCAGTTTATAAACTGGTCGTACGTTGGCGCAATCATAGTGGCCATAGCGATTGCTCTAAAAGTGAAGTTCTTGTAGTTACTGTGATTGCGGTCTAGTGGCGATATTATTCCAAATGGGTGGAAGGTATGGATTGTTCTGATCTCTCTAGGAAATTCGTTTGCACTGAACACCTGGAACCTGCAGAAAATCTGCAAAAGCTAAAATTCCCAAATGATAGCACAAAACCATACTGTAGTCCAACAGCGATAACCTAAAAAAATAGTTTGAGTGGAAAACATATTCCAGACTAAAAATACCATCGAAGGTATTTAATTTAAAAGAACCCCCAAGCTTAAACCAACTCAAAAGAGAAAATTTTCAAAATTCCACAAACAAACCAAAAATGAGCCTGGACACCATGAAAAGTGAACTAATGACTCAACTAGCCAAAAATCATCAGTCTAAAGCTGATGGAATCATCAAAATTCCTTTCCAACACTTTGATCATTAAATGACCACCCAAGCTCCAAAATGATCTTTGACTGAACTAAATTTGCGCAAATTAGCTTTAACTCAATGAATATCCTGGGATACGAACTTAGGGTCTAGACCAAAGTTGGCATTCTGAAGCAAACAATACTATTAGAATTCAATTCCAAGCGTCTTTATTATAATTTAACTCTCAAGTTCCATTGTTCCAAAACTGAAATATCAAAATAGGAAAACCAAGATACTCTGTTCGAGATACAGAGGCACCGACAACCAATCCTAGTAAGTCATAAATGACTTAGGTCAACTACCAGACGACTCTAAAAATAGAAAAAGATAAAAAAAAAAGTAAATGAACAAATGAGTCATTACAAAATTGGAGCTCTTCTCAATAAACAACACACCTTAGATTTCAGATGTCACATAAAAAGCCTAACATAATAACTCCCATAACCAGAGTATACAAATTCAAATCTTATTCTGAAAGATGCTTAGAAAGTTAAGGTCGTCTACTATCCATATTTCATATAATCCACCAATTAACAACCACTCATAAGGCGCACTTTATCAAAATTATAGTCCAGCATACCCCACCCTAAAATTTAGCTAACTCTTAACTTAGGGTCTTTCTACCAGGGAACTTAGGTCTATAAACCAAAATATAATAAATACATAGATCATTACAGTGCTTTATCTTATTTTTATCTTTTGGATAATTTTTGTAAGAAGATCAATACTATTTTATCTATTTTTGTGAGACAAGATGAAAGCAGAAGTAAAATGCATTTCAAAAATAGGAGAATATTTTTATAAAAAAATCTAATAGTGGTATAGAAATATTGAATTAAAAAGTCAAAATCTTTCGATTAAGCTTTATTGACAAAACTCTCTTGGCGAATTTTGACTCAAGAAGACTCTTTTATTTTTTAAAATTGTTAACATTTTAGGCATACCACTTTCTTCATGTAATGACCCTTCTTTTCCGTCTTTTTCTGTTCTTAGAGATGTTTGTTAGTTGCCCTAAGTCACTTATAACTTGCTAGGACCGTTAGCCGATGCCCTGGTGACTCGCTTGCTCGTTATCATAGTTTATTATTTTAAAGTTTTAGCTTTAAAATGTGGAACTCGAGAGTGAAATTGTAGTGAACACACTCAGAATTAAATTTTGAAAGTTTTTTTAGGTCTGGAATACTAACTTTGGTCTAGGTGGACCTTAAGTTTGTGTCCTTCCTTTTCATTTTCAGTTTGGGTTGTTTTGTGGAAATTCGGCCTTGCTAAAGCTTATTTTGGAGTCTGGGTGGTCTTTTGGTAATCAGAGCATCAGATTGGAATTCTAACAACTCCATCAGCTTTGACTATCGATTTTAGGCTAGTTGAGTCATTGGATCCCTTTTTGGGGTGTTCGGGATTGTTTTAAGTCGGTTTTTGGAAAGTCCAAAAATTGGCTCCTTTTGAGTTTGGGGTCCTTTTCAGTTAAACAGACTTGAATGGTCATTTCATCAATTCCGTAGTGTGTTTTCCACCTAAAATTCACTTTTTGTTTTCTAGAATTGGACTAAAATGCTCGTTTTAGGCCCCTCAGAGTTTTTCTATTTTGCTAAGTGTAGCTGTAAGTTGCAGACCAAACCAGAGGCCCCTTGGACTCCCTAGAGAGGTAGCCCCAGCGCCCAGGGACCCACCCCAGTGGCCTTTGAAACTTATAAATAGGGGTTTACCCTTTCATTTCTAGCATTTGCATTTTTATTGTATTGCTTTGAACTGATTTTGTGAGCTGCATTTTGAGGGTTTCAAGTTAAGGGGACTGGTAGGGAGTTGCGTGTGTGATCTTGTAAGTTCATGTTGCTAGTTTTTTTTAGGTATTTCTCATTCTACTTGCTTTGTTTTAGTTTATGTAAAATGTTTTTATTTCTTTACTGTGAGGGTGAGGTCCTGGTTATTGGCACTTTAAGAGTGAGGCCCTGGTTATTGGCCATGTGAGGGAAAGGCCATGGTTATTGGCACAATGAGGGTGAGGCCCAGGTTATTGGTACTAGAAGGGCGAGGCCCTGGTTATTGGCACTGTGAGGGTAAGGCCCTAGTTACTGGAATTAATAGAGGGTGAGGCCCTGAGATTAGCACCATAAGGGTGAGGCCTCGAGATTTAAACTGATAAGGTGAGGCCTTGATTATTGGCACTGATGATACTTCTCTATTTTAGTTTCCTACACCCTTGTGTATTTCCTTCGCATTGTGTGTACTCACCTTGCTTATGGGGAAGTCAAGATAGGTTTTTGTTGTGCTATTTGTACTTACAGTGGTATGGGAGGTCAAGGAGGTTTTGTGTTTTTGTTTTCTATTCCTTAGTAGTTTCCTACTGTTCAATTACTTTGTTGGTGGTACATGCACATATATACCATTTTGATTAGTGGGGTTTGGCTTAGTTGGAGCACAAGTATGTTTCCTTATTTCGTTTTTAGGTTTTTTAGGTATTGGTCACTTTGGATAGTGTTCACCATGCTTAGTTCTATAGATCTGTACTTGCATTTTCAGTATCTTACCTTGCTTATCTATTAGTTTATCGCTTTCCTACTATTATTGACCTATTTTACTTCCTAGCCTTTATTACTTGTATTTTATTTTAGGCAAGTTGGCCGATGATGCCTACTAGGTACCTTGTTTGGTACTCATACTTCACTTTTGTACCTTTTTTGTGGTGCATATATCGGCAGGAGTTAACAGAGACACCGTGATGGTGCTGAGTAAACACAGCTAATCGCGGATATTATGGTGAGCTTTGCTGTTTGACCCGGCTGTGATTTCCTTGACTTCAGCTTACTTTATTTTATCTATAGCTGGCCCCGTGCTGTATTACTTTTGTAAGAGTTACTTTGTATTTTCTATCTTTTGGATATTCTTTATAGTAGCTGTATATGTCATTAATACAAGGTTTTGGGATTTGGGTTAGGTATTTATTCCTTTTGCTTCTGATATTTTATGTCTTTTCTTGTGTTTTTCCCAATATTTTGAGTGTTTATAGCCCATTCCGAGTAGCACCGGGCTGTAGGGTTAGGCTTTTCTACAGGAGATTTGTAGATGCCATCATGACCTAAATTTTAGGTCGTGACAAAGTGGTATCAGAACCTAGGTTCATCTGTCTCTTTTGAATTAGATAAAGTACCTATTAGAGTCCTGTGGATCGGTGGGTAAACGTCCGCATTTGATCTTTGTGAGGCTATGGGGTACCTTAGGAAACACTGTCCTCTTTGGAATCCTATCGTGCGTTGTTACCTCTTTTAGAACTTATCTTGGCTTCATTCCTTCACAGATGGTCCTTACTAGAGGATCTTCAGTAGATCGGGACCCTCCCCAAGTCAGTTAGTAGGGAGTAGGGGAGGATGCTCTACCGGTCACTACTTCCCCAGTTATTTCACAGCCGGAGGCACCCCCCATGCCATCGTCACAGCCTATTCATCCATAACCTACCACATTCAAAAACTTATTATGGAAGATGCTCCAGATGTTATACAGTAAAACGGTAGATAGACTATACCATTTCAGACTACTGCCACTGCTCCTGCACCAGCACTTGCTCCTACTATATCCACATTTGAGATGCAGAAGATTTTAGACCATTTCCTACAGATATCCCTCACCAGGTTCTTGGGAGCACAGACATAGGACCCTCACGAGTTTCTTACTATTTGTGAGGAGCACCTTTAGACTTTAGGCCCCTAGATTCGCACGGGGTAGACTTCACTTCCTATCTACTTAAGGGTGCCGCTAGTCAGTGGTAGTGAATGTTTAGAGATAGCATATCTTCGATTCAGCTCTACCCACTTGGGGATAGTTTAGAGAGGTATTTTTAGCTCAGTATATGCCTCGGAGCATCTGTGAGGCATCACAGGCACATTTCGAGGGATTGAGATAGGCTCTATAACAGTTTCGGAGTATGAGGCATGGTTTATTGATTTATCCAGGCATGCTGGAGATTTGATACCTAATGAGGATGAGTAAATTCGCCACTTTTCTCACAGACTAAGGCCTGACTTACAGGGGCATGTTGAGTTACTTTTGTGTTACATATGTCATTCCTAGAGGTTTCTGACCATGCTCACCATATAGAGATTCTAACTTACAAAACCCAAGGATGTAGCGAGATGATGTAGTGCCATCAAGGCGGGTTTTCAAGGTCTAGGATAGAGGGTCTTGGTTTTGACTAGAGGTTCCAGTTGAGCCGAAAGTACCATACCTCTAATAGCGGGGAGGAGGGGAACTCAGCCCTTTAGGGGCCCACTTCTAGGTTTATGAGACCTTGTTGAGGGGTCCCGTGGTCAGATCAAGACAGCGGGTGGTTGCTATGAGTGTGGGGAGAGGGGCCATTATGCCCTACATTTTCCTAGGATTCCCAGAGGTATTTCAGCTGAGGAGTATTTTGAGTGTGGGGGCCAAGGCCACTATGCCCGAGATTTCCCCCAATATAGGACCTCTAATGCCACAGTGATACTTGTTCATCCATTAAAGACGTGCTACCAGTCAGAGGTGGGCCACCATCCATCAGCTAAGAGAGGAGGCCGGATGGCTAGAGGCAGAGGCTAGGATTTGGGTACACAGTGGGATGGAGAGCAGCACCATCTTTATGCTATTCCTGACAGGGTAGAGGTCGAGGCCTCCAATGCATTTTTCACTAGTATTAGCTATTCTTGGATTTTCTGCATTGACATTGTTTGATCTGGGTTCTATACTATCTTATATTTTGTTTTATTTTGCTTTGTGAATGGGTATTGATAGTGATTGGTTGCCTGTACCCTTGAGTGTATCTACCCCGATGGGTGCATCCCTAATGGTGGATCGAGTATATAGGTCATGTCTGGTGACTATTCAGGTCACGTATGTTGACTTGTAAGCTAGCTATGTTAGATTTTGATGTGATTCTGGGCGTGGCCTGGTTATCCTCCTATCGTACGGTCCTGGATTGTTATGCCAAGGCCATAACCTTATTTGTACCTAGTATACCCCCTATAGTGTGGCGTGGTCCCACTAGCCATTTGTCGGTTTGGATCATTTTTTATTTTTGAGCCCGTAGACTTGTTGCTCGGGGTTGTTATGCTTATTTGGCCCACGTTAGAGAGGTCAGTGCTGAGTCCCTTTCCCCTAAAACTATGTCGGTTGTTAGTGAGTTTGTTGATGCCTTCCCTACAGATTTACCTAGCCTTCCACTTGAGCAGGATATTGATTTTGCTATCGAGGTTGAGTCGGGCACCAAGACCATTTCCATTCCTCCATACCTTTTGGCACCGGCTGAGCTTTGTGAGATGAGTGTCCAGCTGCAGAACTTGCTTGATAAGGGCTTTTTGCATTTAAGATCTGGAGGAATTACCTACATGGAGTCCACTGCGAGGTATTCACTGATCACTACAACTTGCAGTGCATTCTGAGTTAGAAGGAGCTTAACTTGAGGCAACAGAGGTGGGTTGAGCTCCTGAAGGACTACAACTTGACTATTCTTTTCCAT
>JBDJHY010150635.1:0-12889 GCA_039654485.1 Withania somnifera
AAGGTTTTTGATTGCATTTGAAGGGCCATATAAAGGCCCATGAAATCCTTCCAATGTTCCCAAAAAGGTCCTAGGGTTGATAGAATAGTAGACAGTTCATCGACCGGTTTGATGGTCAATTTTAAACTCATTTTTCACAGTTTAATTTTAAACTCATTTTTTTCAGGGTCATTAAGGACGTTTAATACCTTTTTATTCCCTAACCCACATTGTTTTAAGATATTTTGCCCCATTATAAATATCTAAACCCTTAGTCTCTCTATTCTTTTTACACTTAAGAAATAATCAGACAAGAGAGAAATAGGAGAAACAAGAAAAGCACGTTCAGGATTCTCAGGCCTAGGGTTTCAAGTCTCAATCTTCTCCAACAATTTCTTCCAGGGATTCGTTCTCAATCAGGTATGGAGGTGTTCAATGTGATTTTATTTCACTCTCATGCCCAAAACTTCAGGTTTTTGAAAGATTTATAATTTTCTTCAATCTAAGGTTTGAAACCCAAATTCATGATTCTTATGTATATTGTTGTTGTGATTTCAATTATGAAAGATTTCCATGTTTTATGAGTTATATCATGATTTTTATAAGTTTTACATGAATTATGCTCAACTATCTTGTTCAATTAAATTTTCTTGAACTTCCATTAATTTAAGGCTTATTTCAAGAGGCTACATGAACTATTGCTGGAGCCGTTGTGAAATTTAGTCATGCATATCATATGAATTATGAAATTCAACTATGATAAAGAAGAAAATAAAAGTAAGGAGCTATGACACATATATGATCTTAAGCTACAAACATCTAGACATGTCCTTTTTAAGAATCTTTTAAGAATATGAGTACTTGCATGTTTTGGGAGGACTATTTAGCATCAAAAGGATTAGCTCACCCCATTATTGAGGATTAAGTTAATCTAAAACTGTGTTGTCAGCACAGGAATTTTTATGATTGAGCTAGTTGAGGATCCTTAGCTTTCCAACAGTGATAACTGAACTAATCAGATGGGCCGCCCCAAACCTAGAGCTAGCATAACAATCGAAATCCTTAGTTTAGAAATTACAAGCTTAGTTCCAGCTATGGAAGGTTAGAGAGAACTCTTTACCAGTGTGGGTTATAAGACACTGGACCATTTTTGTTGTGGTTTAAGACACCAGACTCTAAATATCTCATAGAGTAGTTTTTGTCAGTTATAAGAAACTCCTACTTCATGATTAAGATTATAAGAATAAAACTGATGTTTTGACCTAGTTAACTATGATTCACCTTAAATACTTATAATTGATATGAGATATAGACTTGATATGAGATATACACTTTTCAGCTTATTTTAGTCCTTGGTCATTGCACAGGTTTATTTTCTCCAATGTTATATTATTCATGTCTTATACATACGTTCTCGTGCTAGTATAATCGATGTACTGACCCTTTTCTGCTGTGTCCTTTTATGACATGTAGATACAAGTTTCCAAGTACAGTCTCATGGTTAGTAAAGTAGATACATTCAAAACAGCTCGGTGAGTCCTCACTGGCCGCGGACTAAGAGTTGTTCTTTATTTTCTTTCATGCTTATTAGTTGATGTTAAGGATTGTCTAAGGGTTTTCCCAATAGTTAGCCCTAGTTCATTAGAAGTTTTGGACATAGAATCATATATATGAGTAGTTTCCTATGTTTTCCCATTTTATGGATTTCTTAGAATGTTGTCTAGATTTATCCATTCTATGATATCCTTGGTAGTTCATGATAATTTATAATGCTTATGTTATATGTTCTAAGTGTATGAATAGGTCCATATGCCAAGGGATTTCTTGGGGCTCACTCGTGGAGTCCTAGCGTTGTGTCACATCTAGGGAGTTGCATCAGGGCGATACAAACAAGCACACTCACATATTATTCCTTCAACAATTCTAACCAACTCCTCTTACGAACATTCAAATCCTTTTGATCAAACACATACTGAAGACTCTTATGATCAGTAAGTATATATATATGAACACCATAAAAATTATGCATGTATATCTTCAAAGCAAAAATACAACCACCAACTTAAATCATGATTTGGATAATTTTTCTCATGAAAATAAGCTGCCTAGAAGCATAGGCTATAACCTTCCTAATCTGCTAAAGAACACATCCTACACAAACTCGAGAAACATCGTAATAAACTATAAATCCTTTAGTACCCTCTGGTAGGGTCAACACTGGGGAATAAGTCAAAATAATATTTAGATAACAGAAACTCTTCTCACAACTATATCACCATTCAAACTTTTATTATAGGTCAATTTGGTAGGCAGAGATGCTAAGGATGAAAATCTGGGTATGAACCTTTGATAATACCTATGTAAGCTAAGAAAATTTTGATATCATACAAGGGAGGTGGATTTAGGACAATTCTGCATAGCATCAATCTTATGAAAATAAACCTAGAAACTCTCTTTAGAGTTAACATGGCTAAGGAAAGCTATAGATTTTAGATAGAACTTGCATTTAGAAAACTTAGCATATGAATGGCGGTCTAGAAGGGTCTCGAGGAATATTTCCAAATGAATAGCATGATCATCTTTACAATTAGAATAGAGTAGACTGTCATCAATAAACACTATCATGGATGAATTAAATAAGGTACAATGTTCATGAGATCCATGAAATTAGTTGGGTCATTGGTCAACCCAAATGAAATGAACAAACTTAAAGTGACCATTCCGAGTCTGCAAGACAATCTTTGGAATATCACACTATCTAACCTTGAGCTTTATCTTAGAGAAATAGCTAGCACCCTAAAGTTGGTCAAATAGGTAATTGATTCTAGGAATAGGATACTTATTATTAATGGTGAACTTGTTCAACTACCAATAATCTATACACATACAGAAAACCGTCCTTCTTTCACACAAATAAGATAGAGGCTCCCTAGGGGTGACACTCGGCCTGATAAAATCGTTGTTTAAAAGATCTAATAACTGTCCCTTGAGCTCCTTAAGCTTATCCGAAGCTATCCAACAAGGTGGAATAGATATGGACTCTATATCAAGAAGAATATCTATCTCAAAGTTAGTCTCTCGATCTAGAAAGATATCAGGTAGATTTTCAGGAAATACTACAAAGAAATCTCTAACCACAGGGACTAACTATAAGATAGGGGTCTCAGACTCATAGTCCTTAACCATAACCAAGAAATATATACAAACTTTAGAGATTATATCCATTGCCTTGGGGTAGTAGATGAAATGACCCAACACGATAGAGATACCTCCCTACTTTAGAATTGACTCACCCAAATACTAAAACTTGACTATTTTGGTTCTTTAGTCAATTGAGGATAATAGAGTGTGACCAGTCCATGCCGAGGATGACGTTAAAATCTAACATATCTATCAAGTCTACAAATGTGATTTTTCCAAGAACTAAAATTGTGTAATTCTAATAGACCTTTGGCAACTATGGAATCATCAACTAGAGTAGAGATTGAAAATGGATCAAAGAGATCATCAAGATTGACCAATCCAACAAAAACATATGGTGTAAACAAATGACAATGTAGCTTCCAGATCTAATAACACATAATAATATGGAGATGAATTGTAACATACCAGTGACAATGTTAAGCGAGTCCTCTTGGTCTTTAGGGGACCCAAGTGTTTATAACTGGTTCAAGAACTAACCACCACCGGCTCGAAGTAAAACCTTGATTAGTAGGGAAGGCTTAAAGAGCTTCTGATGCTGAAGACTAAGCTTTATTAGAAGTATAATATTTGTTCCTTAAAGCTGGGTAATCCCTCAACCTATGACCCAAATGGACATGCCATAACACCCATCTTGGCCGACTAAGTGTCTCCGTGGATGATTTTTCCAAAAATAATTTCAAGTGGGAAAAGTCAAAACATTTATCTAACAAACTAACTTGAGAATTGCCTTATAGGGCTCCCTCTTCTAATGTTGATGGGGCACAAGTTCCAGAGCTGGTGCACTAGATAAAAATGGAACTAGTGTAAAAAACCTTTACTGATAAGGAGGCCTGTTACCCCCTCTAGAGCTCTACTATTGGTTATGATCTGGATGACTAAACCTTTCTCTCTTATTCTTCCTTTCCCTTTTTTTAATCCTTTCTTTCTGCTGTGCTTAAGTCATAAGTCTAGAGATGTTCATATCCCTAATAACCATAGTATACTTGTGTTATTTCTTCAACAAGTCATTAATACCAAAGACATACTTGTGCATCTTGTCCCTCAAATTAGCAATCATATCATGAGCATACTTAGACAATTACGTGAACCTAAGACCATATTATTTCACAAATATTAAACCTTGCCTAAGGTTCATGTAACTTTTTTGTCTTTGCTTCTCTCAGCTCCAGGGGAAAGAACCTATCCAAAAAAGCTTCAACAAACACCTCCCAAGTAGATAGAGAAGCACACTTACCCTTACAATCCTTCCATTAGGTGAACCAGATGTGAGCCTCATCCTTGAGCTAGTTGGATACCAACTCAACTCTATCCACCCCTCTAATCTGAATAACATCTAAAATCTTAACAACCTCATCAAGGAAATTTTAGGGATCATCGTATACTTTGGAACAATGAATTTAGGCAAATTCATTCTAACAAAATCACGAATTCTGGAAGTAATTGTGCCAACAGATGGGGCTGCAATTTTGGTTAACCTAAAAAATGAATACCTGAGCCAACAATTGGATATCATCTCAAAATTCTGTAGTGCTGCCTTGCTCAAGTTGAGAAACCTAGGACACTTCCCTGGCCTTAAGAGCGGTTTGTTTGTAATGAGGCATATTTAATCTAAAAGGATAAAGTATGAATTAGAGGAAGTTTCAATCAGACTCCATGACTCAAAAAAGACATGAAAAAAAGTGAGAGTTTTTTCTAAATGTTCAGTATCCTCTCTGTTGTATGTGTGGTGTGCTATAACTAAGGAGACTCTATGAAACACGATTTTAGACATTGTTAGGACACTTGAACCATGGGCTCTGATATCTAATTTGTCATGTCCTGAGTTTATACCATATATGAACACGATGCTCAGGACCCACAAGTAGGCCTAAGCTAGGAATTGTCATGTAAACCATGTTACATAATATGCATACAATGTAAGAAATAAAGGAAATAATAAGGAATTTGAATAAAAACAACTCATATTCCAAGATTTCATAGACTATCTATAAACATGGAGGACATAAATATAAATTTTCTAAAATCTCTACTCAAAACAGAATGAACTGTCGGGAAAAACCCCCAGTCAGCTCTCAACATAAGTATAAACATCATATATGAAATAAATATAGAGAATAAATGCTACCCTTGATGCTATGAGGACTTACCAAGCTGATTAGCTCAATTTTCAATCTAGCCACGTGGATGAGGATGAGGTAAGAATGACCTATTTATGCATTATAATAAAATAATACAACCATGATACGATCAGTACATCAAATATACCAGTACAAGATTGCAAGCAAAAAACATGAGTAAAAGCATATTAAATGTCAGTACGTAAAAGTAGTCATGAGATAAGGGCTAAGAGTCATATCATAACTCTAGAAAATATGTGTAATCACCCAAACTTGCTGTAAGTTGTAACTCATAAATGTAACACCTTGAAGATTAATTCTAGTTGAAAAAGTCCTAAATAGGTGGGGGTTTAGTTTTTGAGGTGATTTAACGTCTTAAATATCTCATAATGCAAAGTTGAGTTCAAAGCTCTTTCTATAAGCTTAGTTTTAATGTTACTTCGTGCTTAGGTCAACTTTAAGTAACCACATATTTTGATCTATAAATATTTAAGTGGTCAATGACCTATTTAAAGTTAGTGTTTGAGTCTAGTTTCCAACTCAACAAACCACATATCATTTTGAGTTCGGAGTAAAATATTATGAGTATTTTACCAAAGCCTATTCAATAATGAAATGTCCCAGGTACATAGTACGACTCAACAGTACGAGTCGCGGTGTACCAGGAGTAATACTCATACTATGAGTCATTGTAATCAACCAGAAGCTGGCGAAACCCCGATCCGTGCACTTCTATATCACGACCCGTACTTCCTATTTGTACTGTTGAAGCTTGGAAAACAACACTTTATGTCCATCTTGTACGAAGCACACCACGATCCGTGGAATTAAAGACAATGAATTATCATATTGACACGTGGTATGGGTATGTTTTTCCAGTGAATAAAGTTCACTTCACGATTCAGTGAAGTGCACTTCATGAGTCGTGAAGTACTTTCAAGCATATTTCCTGTGTGTTTAATGAGGGGTAGTTTGGGTATTTCCTTTGACCTTTTGGGATAAACCCATGATGTTTTGACTTCTAAACATAACAATATAAATTCCTTAAACCCTAGACACATTCACACTTTTGGCTAAATCAAAATCAAGCAAGGGTTTTCTTCCAATTTCTTCAGAGAGGCAAGAACAAGGGTTTTCAAAGAAACTCCATTGTAGCAGCTTGATAGTTGATTTTTCAATATAAAATTGCTTCTATTCAGGTATGTGGAATTTCACTAAGGAATCCTTTCATAATTGTGCCCAAAACCCCTTTTTAAAATAAAGTTTTGAAGATGCAGAAGCATGCTAGGGTTCTTGTTTATTCTATAAACTATGATTCCCTAAAATAAAGACTTAACTGATGTTTTGTGTTAGAATTATGAAGTTTACATGATGATTATTTAATTATGAAAGTCCATATGAGTTAGAATATTTTAATAATTAAAGGAAAAGAAAGAAGAATCTTTGAGGTTAGAATTGATGATTATTTTCAAGGTTTATTCTTAATACTCTGATTGAGCATTGAAGTGTCATAATTAATTCAATCACAACATGATTGAAGTGTGAATTTGAATTATTTTATAAATTGACTATTTTATAGAATTGAGATTAATTGAGGAAGATAATGACTTAATTGCTTAATTGATGAGTTGTGAAGTTAGAAGCTAATGAAGAGTCTAATTTTACTATATTTGCTTGTTTTGGCTAAATTAAAAGTATAGCCGGAGGAGTTTAGGAAGGTATAGTGGTTCATTAGAGAATGTCCATTAGTCGAGAAGCTTGAAAGAGAAAATAATACTTAGTAATTATATATTTTATGGGAGGAGTATTAGCACTGAGGGTGTCCAGAGGCCCTTACACTCAAACCTGCATAGCCTAACATAGGGATTATTTTGACCGAGTAAGTATGCCTGTAGTCTAGTTGGATCCACTAGAGAAAGTGTCCTTTCCCTTTGGAAAGGTGAGGATCCCCTATGTTAGTGTTAGCCCTAGCCCAACTGCATTGTACATTCACCCATGTATACTTATTAGATATTTATATATGATTTGAGGCATTGTTCTTTTAATTGTGTTACTTGTGCAACAAATTAAAAAGAACCATCCATGAATTAAAGTTCCATTAAGTAGTCCAAATTATCTTGGATAGTAAAGTCTTAATTCGTGAAAGGAACTTGATCTAAAAGTCCCTAGTCGGTTATTATCATAGGAATGGTAATGATGAAAGACTAGTATGACACTTCAAGATAAGTTTTGCTTTACGGTTATAGATATAAAATATCAAAGAGGTGTTCACAGGTGTATGTTTGGAACATTGCATTTTGAACCAATTCGAGCATATAAATACTATGAATGTATTTATCATACAACTTGCATGTGATTCCTTAGACCTGAAGTCACTATGGATTTTAGATGATTTATTATATACATTGACTTGCATGCCTAACGGGACAATAACATGTTGCCAAGTATGGGTATGCTTGGATATACAATGAATTATACTAAAAGACATTAGTGAAGTGAAGGGATTGTCACTCTCAAGAGGGAGACAAGATATCAAGGCCACTTGATTAAGTGATACTAAAAGTGTATGGCCATAATTAATTGTAGATGTATAAGTAAGTTATCATCTATTGGAATTGTTTTAGTTCACTTATAGAGCAAGAAAAAAAAAAAGATTGAGCATAAGATGCTAATCATGATATCAGTTGACAAAGGATCGTCCATTAGCTTGCACATTAGGTTACGTTAATACACGTTATCAATATTTTAATTTGGGTTAAACATGATTCCTTGCTAGAGTATCATTATGAACTTTCGAATAAGTTCCATTGCAAACTTTAAAAGGGCCTACAGGATTGCACACGTAGAAAATACATAAATGTTATACTTATTTATTAAGTGATTAATTTATAAAGATAAATTAATTTGTACTAAATAAATTGTCAAGACATTAACTAAGGATTGTTTAAATGTCAAATAAATGCCTAAACATGATTAATCAAATTGGGTTTGATTAATACCAGAAGAGACTAATGGGCTTCTTTAAGTTGGACTTAAATAGGTGTTTAATTAAATGGTAATGGAATAGTCCATATCTAATAAATTAAATACAAAACAGAGATTAGTACCAGCCCATGATGAGCCCACTTAATAAATATAATCAGATTATATTAAGATTAATTAAGTTTTAATAAGATTAGAACTCTAATTCACATTAATGCATGTGCTGAATTTTGAAGTGATGTGGATTAAGTTGATAATTTTTTTATATTATCTTGTTAATTAATCACATGATAAATTTGGCATGGGCTTGTATTGTATCTAGACCCATTCTTGATCTCTAGTGTATTTTGGTTTATTTGAAAATCAAAGTTTGATAAAGCTAGGATTAAAAAATCCTAGTTAAGCCATGAGATTTTTAGAAAGGCTATAAATACCCCCCTTATGCTGAAAATAAGGGATACACCTCTCTCTCTTTAATTCCCTTTTGATTAAAGCAAGCACACATTGGTAAGATTATCTCTTGTCTAGAAAGGTGCTTGCATTGATCAAAAGTATACAATTGTTTTGAGAAAACAATAGTCTTGGCCGAAATCCTAAGTAGGAATTTGTGTTTGCTAGCACAAAGTTTCATAGTGTGTGAGGCCAGTAGAGGGAAGTCTCTTACGGGCAGTCCCTAAACGTGTGGGAATACTAAAAGGGTTTTAAAACTCATTCTTTCAATCCTGCTCGTTGAGGTAATATTCTTCTCCTATATTTTCAGCATTATGTGTTTATGATGTTTCTTCATTATGGTTGAATTATGTTTTCATATTATTTTTATAAGACTCATATAAAACTGACACAATTAGCATCAAAGAAGATGACCCTAAGAACAAGTCATAATACCTCTAAGGAATACTTAGAATAGGGAGTAGAAACATACCTCTAGTAATAAGCCTTGTGTTGGCTCCTTGGATCTCCATGTCTTGCTCACACGTTCCTTCATCCCTTATCAATACTTTCGACCTTGAGGTTTGGTGCACTTCTTCTTCCTTAGGATATACCTTTGTAGGTGACTCCAACTTCATCAAAGAGAAATAATATTCACCCTTCCTTGTCAAGTATTTTTCAACACATTGGAGTTATTTAGAACTAACCCCTTGAGTTGATACTTATTCATTATCCTTAAGTTGAGACTCCTTATAAAAGAGTCCCTTTTCAATTGTATTACCATATGATGGAGGAATCTCTTTAGGTTCACCATTGAGATTCTCCTTGTGACAGCCTTGCAAACTAGAAAAAGGGAACTAGGAAAATTTTAACCTATTGGTTAATGCTCATCAATTCTTTCAAAGGTGTGCTGGTTACACCTTCCTCTATCAACTCGTCGTTTGGAGCCAATTACTTCTCAATGTGAACAAGGAGAACTCCTTCACTCCCTCAATAATTTTCTCATTTTTTCTTCTCGGAGTCTCCTCATGATAGCATAGTCCTTCTTCTCTTTATAGGATAATAAAGGTACAAGAAAAAATCTTTTTTCCTTCAAAAATAAAGGAATACTTTTTAGTCCTTGCATGGTGTGTCACATCCCTATCGAATTACCAAGGTCTCCAAAGAAAAAACATGGAATGAAAGCATACAAACTATATCAAAAATTACTTCATCATGGTACTTTCCCACACTAAATTTAATCACCGCGTGCTTGAGAACCTTGATCTCACCACTATCATCAAGATAGTGGAGTTAGTAGGGTTTTAAGTGTGGGGTTGTTGTATGTCCCAATCTATCCACCATAGATCCATTCACAACGTTTGTATAACTCCCTCTATCAATAATTAAATAAAAAACCTTATAAATCATCTTGCATCTAGCATAGAATAGGTTTTTCCTTTGATCATTACCATCCGAAGATATGCCACTCATTACCTTCCTCACAATAAGAGAAAGATTCACATTCTCCTCCAATTGCTCTTCATAAACCATGAGAGAATATCCCCTTCTTAGGATTCCTCATAGAGTAATATTTTCTTCCACCAAATCTTCTTCATCACTCAAGGTTTCCTTCTTTTTCTTTACATTGTCGCATTATCACTATAATCATCATAATCATACTAGTTTAATGTCCATAATGAAAAGCCACAATTTCTCTTTTGTTGGGGAACTTACTAGCTATGTACCCCTCCCTTGACATCTAAAACATTGAATGGTAGAAGGACAAGGTTGGTTGGGTTTAGGATAAGTACCTTTTGTCTTTAAATATTGTTTCAATTGTATCACACCATTGTTTTGATTGAACTTACCACCACCCTTTGAGAAATCTTGCGTAGTTGATGATTTCCACCTTTTCTCTTTGTTTTCCTATTTGGAAATGTAATTAATCTTGAAGTTTTCTAATTTATTTACCTACAAATGCTCTTCAACTTTTAATGTATAATGAAACTCTGCTTGAAGTGTAAAATAATTATTCAACTTCATTGTCCTTTCAATTTCATATCTCAAGTTTTATACGAATCTCATCATCGTATATTGAGATTGTTCCTCAAAATTTTATTGCATTCTTAGATTCTCAAACTCTTCATAGTACTCTTCAATATTCTTAGAGCTTTGTCTTAACATATACACCTTATTGAGGAGTTTTTGGTGGTGGAAAATATCTCACCTCCATCATAGCCATTAATTCTTTCCCATTAGGCAAGGCCTACACATTATAAACTTCCTTTTCCACTTCTTGGACTCCCACCATGTGGATGCATATCCATTAAATTGAATTCTAGTATATTTGGCCTTCAACGCATCCAATATGTTGTTGGTGAGAGATATACTTTCTCTTTTAAGTCCCTACTCAATGAAACATCATGGTTCACTACTTTCTTTGAATCTTGTAAGTGACATCTTAATTATACTCAACCCTTTGTCAAACTCTTTCCTACCTCTTCTATCCTCCCACATCCTATCTCCCCTATTGTCCAACCTATCTTGTCTACCATACCCATGTAGACCTATTAGAACAACCTTTGCCTTTTTGAGACCTTGTACCTAAATAAGTTAGAAAACTTGTTAGTAATAAAAGATCTCACCTGCTCTTATGTGTGTTTGCTCTCCTTTACCTCTAGTTTTTTTTCGAAATTTATTTCTAAGCTTACTTTTGCTCTATAAAATCATTTTTATTCTATAATTTGTGTTAGAGAGATCTTTGTAGACACACAATGGACTAAAGGAATAGCGTACGTAAACCAAGAAAATACAACCATATTTCAAAAAAAGAAAACTTGAAAGAAGTAGTACAAAAGAAGTGAGTTCAAAATGAACTGGTATTCAATTAGTATAAACTATTACTAAGTGATTACTAGTTGGGAAATATGATAATCAGAATAAGATAATTGAATCCAAGGTTTAATAGACTTACAAACTTTGAAATATGATGTTCAATTTGGGACAAGGTTGACGACTCATCAAACTAATGTTGGCTCGTCAAGTTGAGTTTCTCAATCCTCTTTGACACTGTTTAACTTTTGAAATGTTTGATGACTTGAGACCTTAATTTATTATGACTCATGAGGCTTTTGACGACTCATCATCGCTGGTGGAGTGTATTGTCATCCATGGATTTCACTACTTCACTTGACTTGGCTTGATTACTTGAGCTTTAACCTTCTGACAGCTCGTCATTCTTATGACAACTCATTAAGAGTTGATCGTCACCAAGATATGCCTCACTTTGTTATGCATGACGACTGGTGTTGACACTTAGAGATGTCTCATCAAGCTTATGATGAATCTTTAAGAAGGATGAGTCCTCATATTTTGAGGATATGGATTTTTTCCAAATTATTATATTTGATTACAATTTTGTTTTAGTTTTTTGAGTTAGTTGTCAACTTTTCTTAGAAACTTTCTGATCACTAAAAGAATGTCTTTCAAACTGTGTTTTGTATAATATTCATACTCGTTTAGATTTAAAACTCTATATTATATTATTATCTTTCCATTATGAGTTGTTTCTATTATGTTCATTTTACTGCATTAGTTTAGTTTTTATGTCATGTATCGTGAATGCTTTATAAAATAGTACTCTTCGACCTATATCCTGGGTGTAAAATCAATGTGTGACAAACTTGGCATCAACTCACTAGTTTTAAGTCCTAGTAATGTTTGAAATCAAATTTTAGAGAATCTTCCATATGTATTTGAAGCACGCAATACTTATAATAAAGAGGTATCAAATGTTTAGGAAAAAGTTCCCTTCTTTAATGTGTTTATCATGCAATATATTTCAACCCATACTTTACTCTAATTCTTTCTTTAAACATTTCATTCAATGATTCCATAAAGAGGCCCCACATTCAGAGCACCAACACATAGAGCACCTGCTCGTAAGGCCAAAAATTATCTCTACCAAATCTTGAAGCTCAACCAAACAATATAAGAAATGTTGAGTTCAAGAACGCAATCCAGTTGTTGGCATAAGATATCACAACTCAAGAGAATCAATAAGTCTTCTCCTGTACAACTCCATCATTTTATCCAGATTCAAACCCTATAAAGATCTGAAAGTTCCTCTAGATGAATCCACCAGAGTTACATGGGTCCAAGCTAAGAGAGGATCTAAGTAACTTTATAGAGGAAGT
>JBDJHY010150646.1:0-12889 GCA_039654485.1 Withania somnifera
AAATATGATACTTAAATTAATGAGTTCTTGTATAAAAATATACTCAAAGGCAAGAAGAGTCTTATATTAGAAATTTCGTCAATGATATGATCAAAAGGTTAAGAATAACCATTTGTAAGTTCATTAAGTCTTTTTCGGCAATCCAGCCTCATTGTTAAGAATCCTACAGTGTAGATCTCAAGGGATCATAGTACCATCTGACATAGATTTTTTTTATTATAAAATAGATCTTACCAAGTTGTATAATTGAATTCAAGATTTCATGTTCAAATTATAGATCTGATAATACTGGATAGTATTAAGTTAAAATAAGATTAATAATCCCTATTTTCCACTATAGATCTAATACCAAGTACCATATATATATATATTCATTTTGGTGTTCTGCATGTTTCTCGTATTTTAATCTTTCTGTAGCTTGTCAGGTTATCTTTGTTCTGCAGAACTGGGTGGTGTGGTTTACGAAGTGTATAGTCGATATTTCAGTGAGTTTATAATTTTTTTTAAGCTTAAAAAGTTTAAAATATAGACTTTAGTAGATATCCATAGAAGACACATAGAATGAAATTTTAACTTTTTTTAGGTTCGGAAAGTGGTTTAGGGAATAACAAAACTTTTGATTCGGATCTGAGGCATCCAAAATCGTTTGGATAATTGGGTGGAGTCTTGAAAAAAAATAGTTAAAGTATTTCCTTCAATTAATATTTGATTAAGATGAAAGTGGTTAGTGATTTTAATGATTCCATTGAGTCTGGACTGTTATTTCTAGTGGATTGCATAATTTGTTTGTATTAACAAGGTTTTGTATATCTTTTGAGGATTTTTTCAGGAATCTAGCTATTGTGATTTTTGACTTTATCTGGTGAAGCCGCTCTTTGAAGCTTAGACTGCTCCTACAAAGTATCTCCGACGGATAGAAGCTCATGGCTATGGAGGGTTCATTATAGACCTGGTCTCACACCTATGAGTTTTTATGACACTGTGGGATCGTGCCTACAGAGACTTTTCTATTCTTTCTATCACATCCTAAGTGGATTCCATACACCTGCAACATTGCTTCTAGGGAGAATCTTCCATTGGTGCAATTGATCTCTCAGTTTAGAGAATTTATTTTTCTCTTTTATTTTTATTTTCCATTTCTATGTCCTTGGATCTTGGACTTGGGGAATATTTAGTAAGTCTAGGAAAATTTTCTTTGGTTAAGCTCTTTTTTTCACCTTATTTTTCCTATCTATTATCTAGCATTAATTTTTTCTTTAATCTGTGAATTCAATTTGAAATTTGTTGGATTTTCTTAAAGTTCAAGTGGACTTTCTAGACTATGTGAGGTCTGTATAGATTCCACATTTCATCCAACTTTGGTAATGGATTCTCTACCATTTAGTTAAGATAATTATGAAGAAATATTTTTTTCATAAACGGGCCTCGGGGATTAATTTTTGACATGATTTCTGGTTTTAATTATGAAAATTCAATCTGGGTACCGTTAGTTCAGTATTTATGAGTGAATTATGTCTTTTATAGCTTGGGAGGAATATCAAACCCTACGAAAAGGGAAGGCAACTTTGTGATATTTTTAAGTTGTAGTTTGGGTAATACTAGGTATGAATTTCTTGGTGGTTAAGAAGTTGTTGGGTAATACTAGGTATGAATTAAAATTATTTTTTTATGGCCGAATTAAGAATTTAGAAGGAAATTTTTTAGTATAATGAGTTAGCTGAATTGCGTAGTTTTAATTATAGATATTGGATTGAGTGTGAGATTGAAATAGTATTCATTATTTTTTTTTACTTTAAATTAAGGAACTTATGGTGGGTGACATGACTTGGTGAGTGATCCTTTCTATTTAAATTCTGAGTATCAAATTTTGAAGCTTATGACTCGAGACTTGTGTTGAATTGTGATTCTGGATTATTGTGACTATATTGGTTGTTACTTTATTGTTGTATATTTGAATATGTGCATAGTCACATTCATTCATCATCAGGCATGGATCACAACTATGATACCAAAGAAAAAAAGTTCGAGGTAAGATTTTTCTCCTTTTCTACTTGTTTTACTATGCCTTAGGCAGATTTGAGGTGGGTCCAAGTTAAAATTCTAGTCGTTCACTATTCCATTATTATTACTACATTCGAGTTAAGATTTTTTAAGGTAAGAGGTAAGATTCTGATTTCACTGTTACAATGTGAGAGGTGAGATTTTGATGGCTCGCAGTAAGACTTTGAATGTCATTACACTGACCAAAATATTACATTGCATTGTACGGGCCATTATACTGCAGCACATTATATCATATTGTATTGCATTGTACTATTACACATTTCTCTACTTTTTGTGTGGATATTATTATTATTATTATTATTGTTGTTATTATTATTGTTATTGTTATTGTTGTTATTGTTATTATTATTATTATTGTTATTTTTATTATTATTAATAATAATATTATTATTATTATTATTATCATCTTGTGATATAGACTATTAATTTTTCGAAGTGTAGGGTTATTTCATTATAATTGTTGCGTTATAGTGGTAGTTAATCTTAGTCAATGTATGATGCCTACTAAGTACCAGCGTTGTTGTACACATGCTATAATTTTGCATCTTTTTCTGATGCAGATCCTAGTATTTACCATCCTCTGTTGATTTCACTTCTTTTAGAAGACTTTGCATATTATATTTGTCGTGACATCTTGACATCCAAAGTCTTATCCATTTAATTTTTATTATAAATTGTCTTTTATTTTCATTTTTTTATTAGACAATGATATATTAGACGCAGGTTACTACTTATTTTGTATTAGTATCTCTTGTACTGATGACACCGAGTTCGAAAATATTTATGTTTTGTCTTTACTTTTGGGCACTAGTTCTGTAGGACATATGTATTTATGCATGTATATAAATATATATACATGCATACACATGTAAATATATATGTGTGTGTGTGTGTGCATGTATGTATTAAATCTATGGAGAGATATTAACATCGGAGGCATATTCATTTTATATTTATTACAAACTTTCTTATTTTCATCTTTTGTTGGACAATTACATATTAGACTCATATTACAACTCATTGTGTTTTAGTAGCTCTTGTACTGATGTCACGACTCGAAATCCACTTGTGATGGAACTTAACCTCACCATCGTGATAGGTTAGAAAAAACTAAATCCAACTAATAGATATAATTGTGAATGCAAAAATAAAAATAATTATGCAAGAATACTAGAAAGTTAAAAGCATAATCTCATATATATAAACCCCAAAAATTGGTATACACTACATACTAGCATGTAACTCAAAATTTTTATAAGTAAAGGTCTTACAAAGTCTTCAAAAAGTAAAGGCAATGAAAATAAGGATAAATAAGACATCAGGCGATTGCTGGAAGATGACATCTATCTCTAGATATCTTGAATGTGCCTAGAAAGAGAGGGATAAAGACTCAAGTTGACTCCAGTACAGCACCAATAAAAGTATGAAAGAACAAGTATGAGTAAAAAACAATAGTACAGTAGTGTCCTCGACTGATGCTAATATAAAGAGATGGTGAGAACCCTACAAACCATCCACCATCCTATAACTACAACCTGAAAACAATTTATATATAGTAACCCAACCAAAATTACAACTACGAAATATAGAGTAACTAATACAAGTCAAAGATATTCACAAAGCTCCATAGTATAGATAATAATCTCACAGATCAGGAAAATCAAGTATGATTCCACCAATTATCAAAAATAAATCTCGAGTCATCAACAAGTAAGCAGTATCACAATATCACTCGAACAAACAGGTAAGTCAAGGCACGATTAAATACAAATACAATGAAACATGAAAATGAAAGTGATTCATGTTTGTCCTATCCATACACACTTGTTATCATTAAACTGTCACATCTAGGACCCATGGGGGACACACAAGGTGCATGTATCGTACTAGCATGGTATCAAATCCATAGTAATATTGTGCCAGCATGGCACTCGATCCATAATAATATTGTGCTGGTGCGGCTCTAAATCATTATAATATCAATATAATATAATACCAGCACAAAATCCAATCTATAATAATAATAATAATATAATAACAACATCAACTACAACATAATTAGCTTATCACAAGCAAAGTAGTATAATTCCATCCAGCCAAATCAAGCCCATCGAAGGCATTAACTTAGGGTAATATTCAATCACAATCAAGGAATAACAGGGAATTCTTAACTAAATATCAAGTATCACTATCAAAATATCTCAAGTATCATGATAAGATATCACATTCAATCATGTAAGATAATCAAATAATCTCAAACAAAATCAATGACTCAATTCACAACAATAAGCTATGGAATTACAATATCAAGTAATATCTCATTTTTGAGCTAAACAGGCCTAACTCTAGTACCTGGGTGGGCCTCATCATATAACCCGCAAGGACACCCCTAGTATACCCATTACTCCCATATAAAAATAACTAAAAAAATACTAAATATTGTATAGAAAGACCACATAACCTCAACTTGCCTTAATAATGAAGAACAATGATCACTTATGAGCTTTTCCTTTCTGCACGGACTCCAAATACGTACAGTCTAATCACAAACACATAATATACAAGAAAAAAAACCATTATTACACATAATATGATATTTAAAAAATTATTAAAAAATCTCACCCTTATCCTAAAAGGGTAGAACTGAAATATTATTACAAAAATGCATTACCCATAACTTGGGGAACCTATATCAAGTTTTATCAAATACCCAGTCCATTTCGTAATTCAAAATCATAAATTTCTATTTTTCAAGTTCATGTTCAAAACCCCCATTTTGTCTTGAAACCTTTACATTTTAATGTCAAATCATATTAAAGTTAATAAAAATTAATGAGAAAGTCTTTGAATCATTACCCAATTTCTACATATTGAAATTCTCATTTTTTTCTTACCTAAGTTGAAGAAAAATCATCCTAAGTGTGAAAAATAATGAAATGGTCCATGTTTTGAAAGGTCTAACTTCAAGGCATAGTGCCTCTTCTGCAATCACAGGGACTTATCAAAATTGTGGCCTAGTCTGACCCGGTCTCAATATGATCACAGTGGACCAATCGTGACTACTTAAAAATTTGAATTGACCATCCCTTACTCTTCGTGATCACAGATTACATGTTGCTATTGCAGAGAATTAGAATCACCCCTATCATGTTTGTGGTCCAACCATCGTGACTCTACTAATAAAACTCATGACATATTATGATTGCTGGCAGTCATTTCGAATGTGAGGAAGTCACAGTCCTACACCAGCAACAGCGGAAACATTAAACACACTTAAACAAAAAAAACCTGAATAGACCCTCGGTATACATTAGGAATCTCATGCATATAAACCATATATAAAACCATATTAAATTCAACATTTAGCACTCAATGGAACCATTAAAAATGAATTTGAGATCTTCTAGACCCGATATTAAGGGTCTATTTAAACTAAACTTTAACCAAAAAGACCTAAATTCCCAGGAACACCTGGGAAATAAACAAGCCTTATTCTTTCTCAAAAAGAAACTCCCAAAAACAACACAATCATTGAATTTTGAATCTAGGAAATCTACTATAAAATGATGACTTAAAGTTACCATTCCTCTTAACTTCTAACTTATCTCATCAAACCACTCAAAACCAACACGAAAGGGTCAAAATAAGAAAAGAAGGCCTTCCTAGACCAAATTCCATATTCCAGAGCTAATAGAACTGACAGATTTCCGATCTGAGGCTAAAACATCAGATGTTGACTAAAGTCAACTATATCATCCTTTAAGATTGAAAAATCCCCAAAATTAGCACATAATTCCCTTTTGTTCTCAAACCAACCACGAAAAAAACCTTAGTTTGACATAATTTTTACAAACAGAATCTGGTTATGATGAAACCTATCTTTTCCACTGTGATAGATCAGTCAAAACTAACAATGATCAAGTAAATAAAATGATAATGCGAAAGTAAAACAATTCAAAAAAGTCTAAAAAGTTAAAAAAAAAGGTAATTTATAATTATATCCCAAAACTAGATATCCATTGTACACAAGTCTTTAACTAAGAATTTATACAAATAACAGTCTTACAAAGTTTTTAAGAAGTAAAGACAATGAAAATAAAGATAATTAAGATATCAAAAGACTGCTGGCAAATGACTGCTACCTCTAGATATCTGAATAGTTCTAGGAAAGAGAGGGATGAATACTCACGGCAACTTCGGCACTATAGTTACACAAAAGTGTTGAAGACAAGTGAGAGTATGTAAACATTAATACTCAAAGGCGTCATCGGTTGGTCTTAATATAAAGAGATAATGAAAAACCCTACAACCAACCAACCTTCAATAACTAGAACTTGCATATGTTTATATACAACAGCGCAGACAATAGGACAAGTTCAAATATATAGTAGACAAAGAAGTCAAGGATATTCACATAACTGCACAATACTAGTAATAACCTTATAGATTATAAAATCAAGCATCAGTTATTATCTATCATTACCAACGAATCTCAAGTCATCACAAAGAACCAAGTTTCAAAATAACACTACTATAGATAACTAAATCAAAGAACAATTCAATATAAACATAGTGTAATGTGCAGATAATCATGATGTATGTCTGTCCTATCCATATATACTTGTTTCAAGTAAATAGTCACAGTCAGAACCTGCAGGGACTCACAAGGTCCATGTACCCATCCGAAACCATTTTGTACCAAACTATAACACTACCAAGAACTATTTCCAGTTGGGATTACTATATAATTATCCAGAACCATTTCCTAGTGTATTTATTATATCACTTGTTACAAGAGCCACAAATCAATTTCCATGCATAATTATCATTAAATAATCATGTATTAACACAATCCTGAAAAGTGGCACTCAAGTCAATACACTGTATATCTCATCCTATGACGGCTAATCACAAGTCATTTATTTGCTTATATCAAATTTAGCCTCAACAGGGCATCACAATTCAACTTAATGAATATCAACAAGCCATCACACAGCAATTACATTATGACTACAACCCAACACAAACTAATAAGGTCAAGGCATCATTATAAGGTAATAATTAAATCATAGGAATGTCGCCAAGAGCTATCACTTTTAGATTTCAAGTATCATCATCAGAATCTTGAAATATTGACACAAGATATCAATTTAAATAATTCAAGCTTAAAGAAGGTATCACGAATCACCAACAATGAGATAGTTTATAATATTAAGCTATAGAATTGGAATATCAAGTAATTTCTTATTTTAAGACCAACATTGTTTATTCTAGTACTCAAGTGGGTCTCATCATTTAACCCCCATAGGTACCCCTCCCCCTCCCCCAATATACCGTCACTCTCATTCTCAAATAACTCGACAATTAAACACTAAATACTATATAAAAAGATCATAGAACCTCAACTTTCCATGAAACCAAAGAACTTTTATTTCCTCATAGCCTCCAAATGCGCACGTCTAGTCATAAACATACTATATACAAGAAAATACAACAATCAATACCCACATTTTGACATTTCAAAGATTATTCCAAAATCCTATAAGAAATCTACAAGGGTAAAAATATAACTTTATTATGAAAAACACGTTACCTATCACTTGTGGAACCTAATTATCAAGTTTTATCAGAAACCCAATCCATTTCATAGTCCAAAATTACAAACTTCTATTTTTCGAGTTCAAGGTTATACCAAAAATTTTAGAATAAAAACCTTTAAATTTATTAGTCAAAATCATGTTAAAGTTTTAGAAATTGATGAGGAAGGGTTTTGAATCGTTACTAAATTGCTAAATCTCGGTAATGATCCTCAAGGTCATTTTTCCACTTTATATGCTTTTTGACCATTTTACCCCTTCATGTAGCTTCATTCTGCCAAACTAAGTGTGGTTCCATTGTTGAATCGAGAACAGGATAAGTTTTGGTGTAGTTTTTAGAAAGTTTAAGTTTTAAGGCCTTAAGTGAGAAATAAGGAACTATAAGGGTCATTTGGAGTTCGGGACCTCATGTCGAAAACCTGCCAGTTCCACAACTCTAAAATATTAATTTTGGTCTAGTTACACCTTAGTTTTCTATTTTAGACCTTTCGGTGTGAGTTTGAGCATTTAGATAGGTTAAGTTTATTTATAAGTGAAATAGTTGACTTTGATGAACATTCGAGCATAGAGTATCCCGATAAAAAATCTGATGATTCCGTTCATTTTGGGAGGTGGTTTGTAGTCTATAATAAGCTGTTTTATTATTTTTGTAAGCCCCAGGGCCATTTTTGTTATTTTGGTGCTTTTAGTTAAAATGAAACCTTAGTAAATATCAGATTAAGAAGACCTTGTATCCATGTTTTAATGGTCCAGTTGAGTCTGGAACATCAAAATTAGTATGACTACTTATAATTTTTGTAGTCATGAGATTCTGAACGAATCCTAAGGGTCCATTCGGAGTCAATTTAAACTTGCTTAAATTGTTATTTGTTGTTGATGGTCACTTTAAAGTTGCTTGAATTGTTATTTATTGTTGTTGTTACATCCTCCAGGTGACCTCTATGATCATGAGATTGGGACACATTCATGGAGAGTTTTCTAGATAAATCATTATGATCAGGAAGGGTTGGCCGCGTTTGTGATGCACTGATCGAGTACCTTCCGCGATTGTGACATGTAATCCACGATTATAATTTTCAGGGACCCCTTTGACCTCCGAGATCGCAATGAGAAGTACACAATCATGATGAGATAACTAGCGTTGACCTCCATGATCATGGAAAGGGACTATGGATGCACTAGAAGGGTTGTGTTAATGGTAAGCTTTTAAAACAGAATGTTAACATTTTGGCTCATATTTCTCATTCAAACACCCACTCAAATCTGTTATTTGACAGAGTATAATCAAGTTTTTCAAGTTTAATGAATTGGGAACATTTCCTAGACCTCTTTCCATCATTCTAAGATTTTAAACATGATTTTAGAATAAAATTTCATGGTTTTGAACCCCAAAATAGTGGCAAAATGTGGAACTCAAAATTTAATGAAAACTTAGGATTTTTGCTACGAAATAGAATGGATTTTTTTATAAAACTTAATATTTAGCATCCCTTAGTAATGGGTAATATTATTTTATGATCAAGTTTCAATCTTGACCCCTTTGGCCGGGCTTAGGTTTTATAGAAACCTTTATTTCTTGGGTTGGGTGTTATTTCGTGTATATTTCTTGATTTCCTTATTTTACAACTAGATATGCTCTTTTGGAGGCTCAAGGGAAAGTAAAATGTACGAGTGAGAGATTTTATTCAAATTAAGAAAAGTTAAGGTTAATTGATCCTCTTATAAAGCTTTAATGATTACTTTCTAACTGTGTGTAGTTAGGGAAGGTGAACTAATTTAGGGGTTGATTGTGGTGATACATGTTGGTTCAACATAAGGTAATTTCTTATTTATATGACTTTGTTATTCATGACCTTGCTCTACTTTGTGAAATAGTTGAAATGTCATTAGTTGGTTTAAACTTGTTGGTCTAAAATCATAATTAACATTAACTCAAGATGTCTTAATCAATATCATATTTATGAAACCTTGTCATGGTTAGGATAAAATAGGTCACTTGATGATTGTGTACCCCGTGATTACTTGATTTATTCACTATATTCTTGATTTGTGTCACTTTTTATGCTTATATTTATATATGATTATCTCATCTTGTTATACATGGATATTGAATTGTGGATGTGAATTGGATGGTAGGATCTGAGGTCTCTGTTGGACACACATCATTGAGATATTTTAGATATTGGTGTGTGAGGTTTCTAGCAGGCGATGCTTATGTCTTGTGGTTTATCTAGGCAGTGATGTATGACCTGAGGTTTCTGCCACACATTGATATGATATATGAACCTGAGGTTTCTACCAGATGTTGGATACGATGCACCAAGGTTTGTATCAGGCATGTATTTGGAGGGATAGGGCAACATGCATCATGATATTTACGTATTACATTTACTTAAATTGCTTCAATTTTGATTTTTCCCCTCTTGATTACTTGTACTTACATAATCTTACTTTATATTTCATTGATTTTTTATTTGATTTAATATTTTTTACTATCCTGAGGTGATTGTTGGGGTAGTATAAATGGTGACAATTGTTCCCTGAGAGAGATACTTTAAATCATATTTACCTTGTTTTATATTTTTGTTGGGATGCTGTATATGAATTGTTTTCAGGTTGTTGTATTGGAGGGTAGTTGGATTTTAGGAGTAGTAACTAGGTCTTTATACTTAGACCAGTCAAGGATGTTGCTGAGTACTATTAATTGTACTCACCTTTTCTTTTTATGTACTCTTTTGTAGGTTCTGCAATGGATTAGTTGTGAGTCCTTATTTTCATACTTATCCGCTCCTTGGATATCTCTAGAGGTAGATGTCACTCAGTCACATTCTATGGAGTTTCTACCCTATCTTTAGGTTTTTACTTTATTGAATGACTTTAAGATTTTGTCATTTAGTGGCTATGTATAGTGACACCTGGTCTTATGGATTATATTTGATGACTTCTACATATTCCATAGACTATTAACTATATTTGTATATGTTTTTTTTGCTTTTAAATTGCTCTTATTTCTTTTAATGAACTGTGAGTCAGGATGACTTACCTGGTGGAAAGGTAGGTTCCATCATGCCTGGATTTTAGGGTGTAACAATCCCAAAATTCTTCTTTTTGTTCTTGTTAAATTGAGTAAAAGATGATCAATAATAACAAATGAATGAAGTAGTTCGATTTTAAAAACATCAGCACCCATATGCATGTTCATCACAAACACAGAACCCTTATTGTGATTGCAAAATGGCTCAGTCCAGTGTCACTGCAATCACCATGAACCGCTCGTTGATGCAATGACCTATACTTAATCGGCACAACAACAACCCTTTATGATCGTGAATGACATATCGTGAAATCCATAACTCACTTCACTTTATTGGAAACATCTCAAGGATCTCGTGAATGCTATGCATACTAGCCTCGACCCTTTACAAACATAGTCTCCCCTCGCTTACACAGAAAGGTGTTGCCTACAACACCAGTAATAACAAACAGAAAATTTTTACAAGTCAAGAAATATTTTGAATGGACCTTTGAGATTCACTCAAAATTCATCTAGACAAATCATATATACAATAGTACTAAGTTCAATGTTTCAGACTCAATAGGACCATCAAAATACGACTATGAAGTCTCTTTGAGCTGACATCCATTAGGGGTCTCTTTTTAACTAAATTTAACCAAGACTACTAACACATCCCCATGTAATACCCCATACTTTATTTATGATCCAATATAAGGTCTAAGACTTAAATAATTGAAAATTTGTTCCCAAGTGGCCACAAGTTTAACCATGAATCATGGGGTGGCACACCATATGTTCAGCTATCATCTCCGGGGATGATAGCAGAAATTTTCTAGTTCTGTCAGGTTCACACAAGTTAGGACCACTAATCATGATGTGTAAGATCATGAGTCATTTTGTGTACTCATGCTTTTCTCAACAGGAAGTTGTTTCTTATCCTAAGTCCCAAGAATTCACTTAACGAATCATGAAGTGACATACTATGATTCATTGTACGTACTCATCGGGTGAAATGCACTTTCTAATAGCCAAATTTAACCACACGAGTCAAGAGATGAGTTGTGGAGTGGAATTCCAAGAGTCATAGGCTCCAACTCCTATTATTACCCTAGCAATTTCTAGGTTAGTTGAAAGGTTGTTTTGTAATTTCTCATGCCTTTTTTACCAAATTCCATGTCATTTTAGTCGCAAATGGGTTAGTATAAATACAAAACACCCTATTATACTCATTATTCACCTATTCAGAGCTAAGCTAAAGTTTTTATCAAGTACTTCTCTCTAATTTCAAGAAACGTCTAGAGTTGTTCTCCAAAGTTCAAGCATATAGTTCCTGAATATTTAGGTATATGGGATATGAGCAAGGGTCACTTTCACCTTTGTGCTCAAGTTCCTTCATTATTTTTTTTCACGTTGCCACATAGATTTCTAGGCAGATCTTTATGATTTATGTTGAAATTGTGTAAACTAGAATGGTCTTGATCATTATCTTCATTATTGGATGATTTTTGATATGACAGCTTGTAAGTTTAAAAGTCTACTTACTGAAGTATGACATTGCATAATTTTCTCTAAATTGGGAAATACGGTCAAGATCATTGGTATGAGTCCTTACATGAAAATTTTATGCTTGTTCATGGATTTAGCCAATAGTGTTATGATTAATTATTAGGTTCATTTGTTGGTCAGTTGTAAGGTTACAAGCATGATTCATAAATATCTTCAGGTTTTTAAATTATAAACTAATGATTTTGGATTTCTAAAGTTAAGTCTGGTATAGAATCAATTTAAAAATTTGAAAAGAATTAAAATGGTCTAAACTTTTGAATAGTTAGTATAAAAATTTAATGATGTAATAAGTATGATAGAGACAGTAATAAGTTTATGAGTGCATGGGTTCTATGGGATAAGTTAGTTCATGGTAAGTTTTGTGACTAGTATTAGCACCGAGAGAATTTGGGTGACAGAACCCCTATCCCATAACCTGCATAGCCAAACATAGGAAGTTCGTGGCCTAATGTAGCATACCTAGTTTATGGCTTAGGAGATCCACTAGTAGTTGGTTCAGGACCCTTATCCTAGAAAGATTTGGGACCCCACCAGCAAAGGGATATATGTTGGACTTCATAGCCACGTACACGAGGAATGTAGTCATAGAACCTCCCAAGGTCAGTCAAGTTTTAGTCTTATGAGATAATTGTTGAAAGATGGTTTT
>JBDJHY010150657.1:0-12889 GCA_039654485.1 Withania somnifera
TCCAGTATGTCACCTTGTGGTGCGCCAGTTCTGTTTGTGAAGTAGAAGGATGATACTATGCGAATGTGCATTGATTATCGACAGTTGAACAAGGTCACAATATGATGCAAATTGATATACGAAGCACATGAAATACGGAGGAAAAAGAAACAAAGAGAAAAGATATGCGAAAACTTACAAGAAACTCACCGATTTATGAACAACTAGGGACTGGTTACCCTCACCTTTCAATTAAACCTGTAAATTCGATATAAATCCCAACACACAATCTAGGAAACCAATATTGAATCCACAAAATAAAAATCTTTTGATTGAGTGTTCAAAGAAGTTATGATCGCAAATAAGAGAATCCACCCTCAATCACTCACTAAGATTACACTAAGCTACGCTAGGCTATGAACTAGGCTCTCAAAAGAGTCTCAATGTTTAATCAACAATGCCTCTTAACAACTACTGCAACACTACCTATTTACAGTAGTCTAATTATTTGGTAAATACAGTTGAGCTTAAAAGTGACTCAATATGACAAATTAGTTCTTCAAGTCTTGAAGCTATCACATTGAGCTCTCAAGTTTGGGTCTTATCAATTCAAGACCTTGAAGTCTTCTATCATGCCTGAGCTATCTTCCAAACTTGAGACTGTCTTCCTTTGCACCCGACTATGCATCTTTGAGTCCCATTTGGTGCCTTCATGCCGCCCACAACTTGGATCCCCTCGGTAAAATAATTAGTGCTTTTCATGCTTGTATCATCCTCCCCTTCTTGAAAAGGATTCATCCTCGAATCCACACGAACACCTATAATACAAAGCACTATACAAACCACAACTTTCCTCATGATACGAGGGTTAGAAAAAGGGTTACCATGAATAATTTCGCATCCCACATAAGGACAAAATGGCTCGAAATGATCGACTGGGTCGAATACAAAGGTAGTATTTGAAAAAATTAGCATATAAATCACGTTCAAGTCTACAAAATCAAGTAATAACACCAAATAATAATCATACATTATCAATCAAGTGCTACTACTATTCACTTCACAAAGCATTCCAATAATCAAACTTATATTAAGCTTGTCATAAAGACCAAGCTCTTTATTACCATGAAGGTAATGGAAACCAACACCAGGGTCAAATGGAAAGGCACAATATGAAAGGAAAAAAACAAAGTCCCATGGCCTGGTTGTCCCTCTTATATGCATAGGAGTCAAACTCACATATATGATGATACATTCTTGTATCCCCTTCTTGAAAAGGATTCGTCCTCAAATCCAAACTTGAAAACAACAAAATAGGAATACAAAACCAAAATATCCTTATAGTATAAGGTTTATGACAATGGTTAGTGTAAACGAAAATGCACCAACAATTATAAACCTCTATGGACAACCAATTCTTTTACCATATCCATACAAACATGATAAAGTATAAGGCATGAGAAACTTGGATATCCCAAGGGTTACGATCAACAAAATCCTCAAAGTAGGACAACAATAATCTAGAAGAGACACATATAGTTTGAAAATACTGAAAATTTACCATCCACATGGAACTTGAACCTCCATAACAAACTAAACCCAACTTAAAATGGGTGTTATCATACGCAAAGAGGTAATATAGAAAGGTGCTAAGGAAACCAATTTTCTTCAATATATGTCTACTTATGAACTCACAACTAGTATTAGGACTCATGCCAAGTATATCATCACAAGAGGAGACAACAAAAGAAGAAAATAAGCTGCCTTATGGAAATAGGCCACCTCTTTTTCCCCAACAATCCTCTAAGAGGAGTGGGCTTCCACATGGAGTCAAAATACATAATATAACTTGTCTATCCCTTTGAAGGTGGTAATGAGCAACACGCACGAGGGTGATACCTAGACGGTACCATGGACTCTCCCAAGTTAATCCTCGCTGGGCATCTCGACCAAGTTCATCCAAACACATTATAGAACACAATGTACAACTGGGGTCAAATGGTAAAACTTCACAATCATTTGGGTTAAAAGAGCACCCAATTTCCCCAATGGCACCCTTACTTGCATACATTGTCCATTTCATACCAATATAAGTATATTTATATGCAAATAGGTAATAAAGGAAGCGCTTTCTTAAGTCAACTTCATCCAAGGCGTCCTCAATTAGAATATCTTCTAGTTTTGGGACAGATAAGGAGGAAAGGGTATCCAAATAAGAACAAAATTCACCTTTCCTTTTGAAAAGTTCCATCCTTACAAGTGTACTCTCATCTTCTAAGAAGAGATTTCCAACCTTAAGAGGGATATCTTCATATTATAATGGGTTTCATAAATTTGGTAACCCTCAAGAAGAGTTTCCACATTCTCATGTTGCACCCCACTAGGTATTTCACTAGGAGCTACCTCATTATCATATCCAAACAAAACATTATATTTAAATAGGGAACTATCAATCAATGAACAAGACTCGATATATGTAAGCTCACTCTCAAGAAGGCCAATATCTCTGTTTCACACTTCATTAAGAACAACATCTCTATGAGTAAGATAGGCAATAGGATTCTCAATACATAATTTGCTCAAGGAATAACTCCCAGTCACATGATCAACTTTAGTAATTTCTTCACTAAGTTGAGGCTCATTGGACACATCACATATAACCTCAATTAATGGAACATATTACAAACCAAGTTTACTATTATCATTACCATAATATAATGTATTATTATTTAAAGCATATGTAGAAATACTAGGTGGACATGAATTGGCCTCACAAGGAAAGTCAACCAGGTCATCAATAGGATCAACTAGTGTTTGCACATTATCAACAAGAATAGTATCACTTTGTAGCAATGATTCACATGACAAGGCACTATCAATCAAGGCATATGAGTCAACACTAGGTGGACTTGAATTTTCCTTGCTAGAAGAATCAATTCTGTCATCTAAAGGATCAACTAATGTCCCCATAACCCCAACTTGTACATTTTCAACACAAGGAAAATACATGTTAATCACAAAGGTAGTTAATCCACCACTCATACTCACACCATGAGTAAGTTTATTCACAATAGTAGAAGTATTAAGAATAGTTACTGTACCTTTAGGCATAGATGAAGAATCTTCTTTACCTTGTCCATTTTTTTTGGAGAACTTCGTACTCTCAAGTGCCTCACTGATTTTTCCATTTTTAGGCTCCCAATTGGGCTTTGTTCCGAGATTACCTGCATAATAAATACAACAACTAGAGAGAGAAAACAAGTTAGAGCAAGGTGGTGACAAACCTCTTACATAACTCCACTCATCCTCTCCTTTTTTTGCTCTAGAGTTGTCACCTAACACACCCTTACTCCTCTCAATCTTTTGTCTCTCTATATCTTCGGAGTTAGGAAAAATGTTAAAGATTTCCGATGAAGGGTTAGATTGTCCCCTCGTGTCAAGTTTCTTCATGGTTGCACCTTTACAAGTGGTCCTCATCTTTTTTGAGATCCTTCGGCCTTGTACAAACTTTTCGCACGTGAATTGGCCGACCTTCCAATCGAAAGTTCTTCACTTGTTCTCATCCCTTTAAGAGGCATTGGTGGGATTCCCTGCATTCTTTGACATAATTATACCAATCTTTTGCATGAGGAACCCCATGGTCTAGAAACCAAGAGTTTCCTAAAAGTACTTGCCTATTTCTTAGTGGGAGAACACCACACAAACTTCTTCATGATAGTCACCAAGTGAAAAAAACACTTTCACAATTCTATCTACCCAATATCTATGAATTAGATGAGGGTCTTATCTCTTTACCCAAGCTAGTCCCAACCCATTAACCGTATAAGGCACAATGTAGTTGTGAGGCTTACTATCATTAAATTCAAATGCATACCTATGGCTACGACACAGTTTCACATTAAACTTGGACATTTTTCTTACCGAGACACCACTTACTTGGGTCCTTAAACTCGCTAGACTACCTTGTCTTTGAGTTCCTCCAACCCTCATCCCACAACTACCATGCACACCCACACTTCCTTTCTTAGAGTAGGAAATAGCACACTATGATGCATGAGGGTTACCTTTATAATAACCACAATCAGTCGAATTGTAGGCTATAGGTAACAAGGCTTCGTAACCCAATTTATTTCCATGAGGAGGGGTGAAACAGCGGAGCCTTTATATCCCCCCACAAGGCTCTATTTTTCATAACCATAGAGCTCATCCTCATAGGCATAAGAACCTTTGTTGCCTTCATAAGAGCCGTCATTATACCTAAGAGCTTCACCTTTGTACCCATAGCTACCACTACTATATCCATATGCATGATTGTCTTACCTATAACCTAAACCTATTAAAGATATTATAATGATAACACGTTTGTGAGTACCTGTAAAATGAGCAAACACATCAGTAGTAAAATCCTCACAATCACTCGTATGTATTGCTCAACTAACCTCTTAGGCTTCGTTCCCAAAGCTATTATAGCGAACTAGATTTTCACAAACAACTCAAGGTTTTCAAGCTTTGTGGAAGAATGGATCCATATAGACACAAAACTATTAAGGAACAAGCAAACTTGAATCAAGAAGTCATAACGATTATATAAATAATAAAAAGCTTGAATGAAATAGTATGAAAGAAATGAATGCAAAGAACTAGTATTTGATTAGTAATGTTGAATACTAATTAATTACTAGTTAAGAGTGTATGTAAATCTAACAAGGACACTTAATATCCGACGTCGGACTTACCTTCAACACTTAGAGAAATTTGAAGTTTGGGGCTAAGTAGGAGATGACTCGTCCTGGGGGAGGCGGCTCAACCACTATGCTTCGCCTCCTTGAAAGCCTACTGTTTAAGGCATGGGTTTGGGCAGTTGAAGGAGGCAGCTCGTCTAAGGGAAGATGGCTCGCCTAAAAGGCTTCATTCAAGAGAAAACTCATTGCTTAGGGGCTGTTTTGGGTGAAGGGGAGGACGGTTCTTCAAGGACTAGGCGGCTTGCCTCAGGGACAAAGGAACAACTCACCTCAAGAAAAAGGACGACTCGCCCAAAGGAAAATGGCTCACCTTAAGGCCTTCGCCTAACCTCAAGTTCACTGTTTTGGAGAGGTATTGGACAAGAGAAGAGGTGGTTCTCCTAGCCATAGATGGCTTGCCTAATAGTCTTTACTAAAAATGGCTGCCCAACTTGGGTACTGATTCTAACACTCGGTTGGGTTTATTCACCCCTCAACTTACTAACATATAATCCCTCAAACACCAATAAGACTTGCAAGAAACAAATCAAACACCACCTTCTTTCAAAGAACACTTAAGAACACCAAGAATAAATTCTTGAGTTTTGAAACTCTAACTACCTTCAAACGTACCCCAATTCTTCCAAAATTCTAACCATGTGATCTTTTTTATATGGGAAAACCCCCCACTACTTTTTACGCACAAAACACGCCCAAAATTGACATCCCCAAGAACCCTAGTTTAATACCTTCAAGAACTTCAAGGTTAAGAATGGTGAACGGACTAAAACCAATACGGATTGACTCAAAAATGCAGACACGGATACTAAAACACTAGGGAACAAGAACCTAATGTTCAACAACACCAAAACCTCAAAATTTCTTAAAAACTTCCAAGAATTTAAATTTTCTTCTTTTTTTTTTGACTTTTTTCTGTTTATGAACCAAGGATTGTAATCCGATGGAAAGAATTACTAGCCTAAGTTCTGATACCAAATAATATGAATCGATTTATGAGGCACACAAAACACGAGAGAGAAAGAAATAAAGAGAAAAGATATACTGAAACTTACAAGAAACTCATCGGTTTATGAACAACAAGGGACTGGTTACCCTTACCTTTCAATTGAACCTGTGAAATAAAAATCCTTTGATTGAATATTCAAATAAGTTACGATCGCAACTAAGGAAATCCATCCTCAACCACTCACTAAGATTACACTAGATTACGCTAAGCTACACTAAGCTAAGAATTACGTTCTCAAAAGAGTTTCAATGTTTAATCAACCAAGTATCTTGACAAATACTACAAGACTACCTATTTATAGTAGTCTAATTATTTAGTAAATATAATTAAGCTCAAAAGTGAATCAATATGACAAACTAGTTCTTTAAGTCTTGAAGCTGTCACATTGACCCCTCAAGTTTGCTCTCATTAATTCAAGCCTTGAAGTCTTCCATTATGCCCAAGATATCTTCCAAACTTGAGACTACCTTCCTTTACACCCGACTATGTATCTTTGGGTCCATTTGGTGCCTTGATACCACCCATAACTTGGATCCCCTCGGTAAAATGATTGGTTCTTTTCATACTCATATTCTAGTAAAGAGCAGATATCCTATACTGAGGATTGATGATTTATTTGAACAACTTTAGAGAGTCGCAGTGTTCTATAAGATTGACTTGAGATTCGGTTATCATCAGTTGCGGATTTACACAGAGAATATTCCTAAGATAGCATCCAGGACTCGATATGGTCACTATGAATTTCTGGTTATATCCTTTGGTCTGACTAATACTCCAGCAGCTTTCATGGACTTAATACATACGATGCTTAAGATCTACTTGTACTCTTTTGTGATTATATTTATTGATTATATACTAATATATTCACGGAGTAAGTCTGATCATGAGCAACATTTGAGATTGATTCTCCAGACACAGAGAGAACAAATGCTTTATGATAAGTTTTCAAAGTGTGAGTTTTGGTTGGAGTTTATTGCATTTTTGGGACATGTAGTGTCCAAGGATGGAATTAAAGTTAATCTAGCAAAGATTCAGTTGGGATGAGATTGGATAAGGCTAAGATATGTTTCTGATATTTGGAGTTTTTCTGGTTACTATCAATGTTTTTTTAAAGAGTTCTCGTCGATTGTGGTGCCTTTGACTAATTTAATTACAAAGGATATTGCTTTTTTATGGTCAGATGATTGTGAGATGAGCTTGTCAAAGCTCAAGGAATTGTTGACTTTAGTGCCAGTACTGACCTTGCTAGTGGACGTCAGGGATTCTCCATGTATTGTGATGCTTTTGATGTTGGTTTTGGTTGTGGTATGATGCAGCAGGGTTGAGTGATTAGATATGTTGTGAGTAAACTGAAGTTATATGAGTGTAACTACCCACCCATGACTTTGAGCTAGCAGTGATATTGTTTGCACGTAAGATTTGAAGGCATTATTTGTATGGAGTTCAGTGTGTGATCTTTACTGAAAATCGTAGTCTTCGGTACATTATGAACCAGAAGGAGTTGAATTCTAAGAAGCGAAGGGGGATTGAGTTATAGAAGGACTATGATATTTTTATTCTCTACCATCTGAGAAAGGCAAATATTGTAGCAGATGCCTTGAGATAGAAGACGGTCAATATGGGTAGCTTAGCAGCCTTGTTAGTTTCAAAGAGGCAATTAGTAGTGGAGGTTCAATCGTTGGCTAGACGGTTGGTTAGAGTTGATATGTCAGACCCCAGGAAAGTGTTAACATGTGTTGAGGCAAGATCTTTCTTATCAAATCATATTCAATAGTCAGTTTAAGGATAATTGCTTGGTAGCCCTTCGTGATCAGGTATTAATTGGAGAGGCCTAAAGGGCTTCTATTGATTCAGATAAGGCGCTATGGTATGATAGTCGTATTTGTGTACAACAGGTTGGTGATTTAGTATAGTTGATCTATATGAGGCTTACAACTCCAGACATTCTATTCATCCAGGTGCAACCAAGATGTACCGTGATTTTGCGACAATTGTATTGTTTTAGTGGAATGAAGAAAGACATTGCTGAGCATGTGTCTTAGTGTTTGAACTTTCAATAGGTTAAGTATGAGCACCAAAGACCAAGTGGTTTGATGCAGAGACTCCCTCTTCGACTTGGAAGTGGGAGCGGGTGACTATGGACTTTATTTCTGGTTTGACTTGGACTAGCAGAAGGCATGATACAATTTGGGTCATTGTTGACAAACTTACTAAGTCAGCTCACTTCGTTCCCACTCACTCTTCTTATAATGCTGAGCCTCTGGGCTAAATCTACATTCATGAGGTGGTTCGGTTACATGGTGTTCCTGTATCCATCATTTCTAGTAGAGGCACCCAGTTTACTTCGCAGCTTTGGAGATTTGTTCAGAAAGACTTGGGTACTGAGGTTTATTTGAGTACTGCATTTTATCTGCAGACCGACAGTTAGTTTGAGCATACCATTCAAGTGTTAGAGTTTGAGGTCTTGTGTTCTAGACTTTGGTGGTGCTTGGAATCTGCACCTACCTCTAGCAGAGTTTGCTTAAAATAATAGTTATCACTCTAGCATTGAGATGACACCATTTGAGGTATTGTACGGTAGGCGGTGTAGGTTGCCTATGGTTGGTTTAATGGTTTTAAGGCTAGAGTCCAATCTTTAGATTTATTACATGATTTTCTAAAAAGCAGGTTTAAGTTATTCACGATAGATTGAGGGCAGCACAGAGTAGGAAGAAGACCTACGCCGATCGTAGGCTTTATGCCTTAGAGTTTGGAGTTAGTGATAGAGTGTTTCTGTAGGTATCTCCTATGTGTGGTATGATGAGGTTTTGGAGGCGAGGCAATCTTAGTCCCAGGTATATCAGACCATTTGAGATCTTGGAGAGAGTTGGTGATGTTGCCTACAGGTTGATCTTACCTCATATGCTTTCATCCGTTCATTCAGTATTTTATATTTTAATGTTGCGGAGGTACATTTCAGATAAGTCTCATGTTATTCAAGAGGATTCAGTGCATCTAGACGAGAATTTTTCTTTTATTGAAGAGCCTGTGATTTTTTTGCTAAGGATGTTAGAAAGTTGAGATCTAGGGAAATTCTAGTGGTTAGGGTGCAGTGGAGGCAACGTCAAGTTGAGGAGTCTACTTGGGATATCAAGAACGAGATACAGAAGCAGTATCCACAACTATTTGAGACATCAGGTACTTTCTCTCCCTATTTATTTCCTTCTTTTACTTGAATTTCGAGGACAAAAGTCCTATTACTAGTAGATGTTGTAATGACCCTCATGGTCATTTATGATAATTACATGACGGTTTGTATTCTATAGTATTTCAGTAGCTGCTCCAAGTTATTTTTGACTTGCTGGGACCACTAGTTCGGTTTCCCAGTGGCTCGGTGGAGAAATATCTCAAATTGCCTATTTTAGAGCCTAAAACTAAGTACTCATTGACTAAAGTCAACTTTCCTTCAAGATGAGTTTGAAATTAAATTTTAACAATTCCATTAGCTCCATAATGCCAAACAAAGTGAAGATTGACCTTAAGTTTGTGTTTTGGTGTTTTTGTTTGCAATTTGTACTCATTTGTGGATTTTAGTTAACTTTAAGGCCTAAATTTGAGTTTGAGTGGTATTTTGTTATTCAAGTCGGAGAAGAATTCTTACGCTTCCAGTAGTTTTGGAATGGTGAATTTAGGCTAGTTTGACCCTTAATACGTTTCCCAAGGTGTCCGTGCACGATTTGAGTTGGTTTGTTGAAAGTTGAAAATTCATCCTAAATGGCTAAGTCTTGGTTTGAGTCATTTTCTGTAAAAAGATCTGTGATGTCCATTTCATCGGCTCCGTTGAGTTTGGAATGAGTTTTTCACATAAGATACATATTTTGTTTGCCAAAATTGGACTTTGTTTTATTTCCTAACCTTGGTTGAAATTCTTGATATTGCTATTTTTCTGATACATGCATAGATCGATTTAGCAGTGACTGATAAATCAGATACTTTATTGATAAATGGGTAGGTACTGATAAATCGGTACCTGCCACAGTGGTTGCCAGTCACCTGAGAATGCCGATTTATCAGTATTTTTTCCAGTAGATCGGTCTGCCAAGATTGCTAGTCACCAGGGAATGCTAATTTATTAGAATTTTGTCTGATAAATCGGTATCCTCCAAAATTGCCAGTGTATAGGGGAATGCCGATTTATCGGCACAAATGGTCGATAAATTGGTATTTGAGCCTTATTTCTTTAGTTTCCATCTTGTTTTTAGGGTATTATTTCATCAACTTTTCTCTCATTTTCTCTCTACTTTTGGGGATATTTGCTTTGGAAACTTCCCAAACTCCGTAGTAAAGTTCCTTGAAGATCTCATACGTGTTCCTAACCCTCGGTAAGTAATTCATCCATTTAATTCCATGAAAATTGGAGTTTTTCCTCCATTGATGCACTAGTCACGATTTCTTTATTTCATCATTTATATCCGAAGTTGTGTGGTAAATCCTTGCTCTTTAGGGCTATTTTACTTCCTATTAACCTCTCATTTTCCAATTTCAATGTATAATTCCATAAAGATTGAATCGTTAAATCCCTTTTATACTCTAAATATTCTGGGTTGTTCAGGGGTCTTCCCTTGCCCGAATTGTGCTCAATTTTGGAGCAGGGGTTCTTGGTAACGTTGGAAACCCCGTGATGATATTCATTTACAATACTGAAAAGTAGGTCCCGCAGCCCTATTTTAGGTCCCATTTTAGACTCAGTCTGAAACTTAGTATAATTTATACCTTTGGACTCGTATTGATATGTAGAATACTATTTTACAAATTTCAGAGCAATTAGAGTTTGTTTGATATCATTCATAGTAACATTAGCAAGTTTTCATCGCTTTATTATCGGATGACAGGTAGGCTCCGTGGGGCTATCTCTGGGCTTATAACATTAATAATTGTACTAATATCATTCGTATTTTGGTATCTAGGTCATTACTGTAACCTCATACCGTTCTTTTGTCCGTTTCTCATTTGCTATTTTTTTCGACATCTGGATTAATATGGTGCCTGTGACCTAAGAGTTGTCCAGGTATACCTGTGCGACGCATAGGTGGTTGTCACTTCATGTTTATGTATTACTTGCTAATATGCTGTACATTCATAATCCGAGAGGTTGGGTCATTGGCTCCGATGAGAGTACATTGGGGCTGGGCCAGTATCACCACATGATTATTAAGCCATGGAGGCTAGATACTGATTTTAGTAATAATGACCGATAATGTGTAAAATAATAAATTGGAATTTTATAATAATAATCTATGTAAATGACATTTTAACTATTTTAGACTCGGCAGTGTACTGAGCACCCAAAGCCACTATTTCTACTTGTTTTAGCCCAAGCTTTACACCCCTGCACCAAAAAATATTATTTGACTAATTAATGCTGGTCTTGAGACCGACTCTGTTCGAAGTGAGTACAACTCCTGGGACTTGAGTCCGTCATCGTACAACAGTGGATACATCATTTTGACAATTATCACACTTATTGGTTGTGGAGACTTTTATGATACCTGTTCTATTGAGGATATAGGTAATACTACTACATTGAGGCATTAGATGCCATGACTTGTTGAGTATGGCTTGATGATATTATTGTTATGAGGCATTGGGTTCCAGATTGTGAGACCCTTGAGGCTATGTGATTATGGGATGTGAGATTATGATAAACATGGACCTTACCTTTGGGCTGTGGTGATTCAGAGGGAGGTATAGGACGAAGTAGGGATATACCAGAAACATTTAGGGTAGCCTTCCATGGATTCTGCCTGCTGGGACTACGAGCACCATAGGAGAAATATACACATAACTTAATACTTCATGGTGTATTTACGTTTCCGCACTTGTTTTCTTTAGTGTACCGCTGGTAGCATATGGAATCCTATAAGAGAGCTTGATTTCTGTGTTTAATTTATTTATTATATTGTTGATTTACTGTTTAGTTACTGTAGTATTACTTTTGAGACTTTCTAGTTATGCAAGATAATTATGCTAGATACCCTTTGATTATTCATCATTCCGTTACTTGAGGTTACCGATATACCATCCATATTCACTCCCTATCTCTTACTTGGTTCTTGATAATTGTTGTTATTATTCACATATACTATTGCAAAGATTCCGGGTAGTCTCTCTTTATTTCCTGAAATCATGTTATGTAATTAGCTAGCGATGACATGTTCTACTTGTTACTTGATTCCTATCTAAGTAGCTAGCTCCCATGATGTTCTATTTGTTCTATGACCCTGTTTATTGTCTTTTGTTATTTACTACTTTTATTGTTGTTATATGCCTAGTTGGCCCTCAAAGACTACTGGGTACGGGTTGCTTCGACATCTTATACTCATACTACACTTGCCCATGTGTAGATCTAAGTACAGGTGCCTGACCTTGATTCACAGACCATTGTTCGTGCATATTTTTTTTCTTTTCAAAGACTCAGGGTGAGCTTGACGTCCAACTTTTCTTACTTCTCTTTGGTACTGACATTGATCTCCATGTCTTTTCGGGGATACTTTTGTATTAGACATTTGATTCCATGTTTTGCACTTAGATTTTTATATTACACTGATACCGGATTTTGGGAATTGTTGATTCGGTATATTTCTGTTTTCATTCATATATTGTTGTTATACTTGTGCATTTCACTTTTGACATAGTAGTCCTCCGCTTCTGTTTCAAACTATAGGGTTGGTTCTCCTACTAGTGGTTTAGTAGGTGCCATCATGATTCGAGAAATTGAGTCTTGATAAATAGTATTTCATAGATCATTATGAGTCAAATAGTATAAATTATGCTAAGTTTCAGACCGGGCCTAAAAGGGGCCTGCGTGGCCTGCCTGTTGGAACAAAAACAAATATCTCCATGGGGTTCCCATCTTTACCAGCAACCTATGCTTCAAAATTGAGCATGATTTGGAAAAGGGAAGGGCTACAAATTGGCCTGGGATAGATTTGGTTAATAGAGTTAAAGTTTGAATGATTTATGACTTTGAATGAGGAAATATGGTGAAGAAACGATAACTAAGGATCAACATGACTCAGGGAACAAGAATCTAATCATCCCTTGTTTATAAATTGAAATTACTCCTTTTTCTTATTTTAGGCATCAATGGAGGAAACCCCAATTTGCTAGAAACTAATAAGAA
>JBDJHY010150667.1:0-12889 GCA_039654485.1 Withania somnifera
GTCTCAAATCTCTAAACAATTTCTCATTGCTCCGATGTATGGAACACCTAGTATCGTGGGTCTCATGAAGAATCTTCTAAATTAAGTCATCCACTTTAGGGATACAAATATGGATTCCCATCCATAATACCCCATCAAAGTCTACTGATGCACCGTTGTATCCACCCCTAGAACCAACTCTCGAATACGAACTAAGGATCTGTCCTCATACTGTCGTTGCCGAACCTAAGTGAACATAGTAGGTCTAGTATTAATAAGATTAAGGACCCTGGTTAGATCAGATATGTCCAATTGGAACAACTGGTTAGCCAATGACTAAATTTCTAAGGCTAACGACTTCTTTGAAGCTGAGATAGATGCCAAACTACCCATACTAACTGGCTTAAGACATCTGCAACCACATTCTCCCTGCCTGGTTGGAATAAAACACTAATGGCATAGTCCTTCAGGAGCTCGATCCATCTTCTTTGTCTGAGATTGAGCTCCATCTGGATCATAATATACTGCATACTATCACAATTGATAAAAATCTCACAGTTAACACCTTATATATATTGTCTCTAAATCTTGAGTACGGAGACTACCGCCGCTAATTTCAAATCATGGGTGGGGTAGTGCACTCATGAACCTTTAACTGACTTGAAGCATACGTAATGAATATATCATGCTGAACTAACAATCACCCCAAACCAATATCAGAGGCATCACAATAAACTGTATATGGTTGGCCCTCAACTAGAACTATCAATACCAGTGCTAAAGTGAGCAACACTTTGAGCCTCAGCAAGCTGGACTCGTAATCCTCAAACCATCGAAAGGGAACATCTTTACAGGTAAGTCTAGTCATAGAAGTTTCTATAGATGAAAAGCTCTACAAAAATCTTCTGTAATAGCCTGGTAACCCAACAAAACTACGGACCTTGGAGGGAGTAGTGGGTCAAGGCCAATCACCTACAATTGAAACCTTCACTAGATCTACACTGATACTAGTAGGAGATACAACATGTCCTAAGATTGCAAAAAAATCTTACCAGAAAGAACATTTCCTGAATTTTGCATAAAGCTGCTCAGTGCTCAAATTCTGGAGTACAATTCGCAAATGCTCCTCGTGCTACTCTCGACTCCACGAGTAAACTCGAATATCATTAATAAATACAATCACAAAAGAATCGAGGTATGATCTGAAAACTCGGGTCACAAGATACATAAATGCAGTTGGGGCATTAGTTAGCCTAAATAACATAACCAAAAACTTCTTGTCCATAATGGGTCCGAAAGGTTGACTTCGGGATGTCTCCAGCCTGAATCCTCAGCTAATGATAAGACGACCTTAAGTCAATATTCGAGAACACTGCAGCACCCTGAATAGGATCAAATAGGTCATCCGCAGCAAAGAATACTTATTCTTTACAGTAACCTTATTCAACTGAAGCTAATCAATACACATGCACATAGTTCTGTCCTTTTTCATAAGTTATACCGAAGCTCCCCATGGTGAAACACTAAGGTAGACAAAGCCTCAACCAAAAAATCTTGAAGCTAAGCATTAAGCTCCCTGAGCTCTATTGGAGTCATGCGATAAGGTGCAATAAAAATGGGCCTAGTGCCCAGTTCAACCTCTATAGAGAAATCAACAACACGCTCGGGTGGGAGGCCAGGTAACTCATTAGGGGAAACATCAAGGAACTCTCAAAAACGAGAAAGGACTCAGGGAAAGGAGTATCAACTATCATCATGAACATAAGCTAAGTAAGCAGCACAACCCCTGGAAAAAAATCTGCTAGCTTGCATTGTAGACACCGCTAGCACCAGAGAGTGGCTAATAGGGCCCCGCCACACTATGGGAGACCCATCAGGCATAGGGAAGGTCACATTTTTTGAGAAATAATCTAGGACCACATGATGAGGGGATAACCAATCCATGCCCAGAATCACATCAAAATTGACTCTGTCTAAAGCCACAAGATTAGCCCGAGTGTCTAACCCCGGTACAGTCACAAAACACACTCAGTGAATCCAATCTACCACTATAAACTCACCTACAGGAGTGAGAACACTCACGAGCATAGCTAAAGGATCACATACAACACCTAAACAGGGTGCAAAGTACACGGACACATAAGAGTATGTAGAACCAGGGACAAACAAGGCTGACTAGTGACAAATAAATAATGTACCCATAACTACTACATAAGAAGTCTCTACTCAAGCTCTATCAGGTATGTATAAAATTGAGGATGCCCAACGTCCTATTGACCTCCTCCTCTATCCCCTCCTCTCCCTCTCTAACCTCTACCACGACCACCTCTAGCTGGTGTTAATATAGTCTAAAAGGGGTAGACGGTCTGCTTTGCTGGCTGAATGACCCGGTACCGTGGGAGACATAGTGAGCCATCTCACCACACTCAAAATACCCATGATAACTACCTCGACCAATACTATCAAATGGACTACCCCGGCCACCACGACCCTGAACCCTAGTAAATGCGCCCCAGGCGAGCTGGCTAATTTGGATGCCGATGGATGAAGGTACGGGCCTGGTATACTAAACTACCCCTAATATTGTTGTCGTAGTTGCTGCTGAAGTTCACGTCTTTCATACCATTCCATATAAGGTAGACATCCACCAAAATCACCCTGGCAGCGCTGCCTCTTATACCTTCTCCTTGGGCAAAGAGACGATGCCTCTCTACGTCACAAACATGATCAACCACTCCTAATAATGGAATTCCTTGAGCTACTAATATCTCAATGTCTTCTTGTAACTCTGGTATCAATACCACTGCAAAGCGGCGGACCCATGCTTGGAAAACTGTGTGAATCAGGCCTCACACTCATAAATCATCATAGATCCCTGCTGCAGGTTGACAAACTGAGCTCTAAGCTCCTTGAGAACACTCCGAGGAACATACTAAGCCATGAAGACATCCATAAATTGGCCCCATGTCATAGGCCCAGACCCTATCAGTCTACTCTCTCTATATGACCTTCACTAGACCTTAGCCCAAAGTATGTAGCCTCTCCTCACACTCTGCAATGAACTCATAGGGGTCCTGCCTATAATCATAAGAAAATCTTGAGGGCTCCATAATCAAAAAATGATCGTGCATCTTTCATTCCTCGAAAGTCATAATAGGAACTGAAGGTTGGGGCTGACTCAATAGTTAAACTGGTAGTACCTCGGGAATAGGATGTGGGGGAACTATGGATACCTCTAGTACCAGTTGAATAGAAGGAGTTGGGGCACCCCGGTCTAAGGTCTGACCCTCATTAGTAGGTCCTCTACAAAACATAGAAATCATATGCTATTGTATCATTCGAAGGTAGTTGTATCTAAGGTGGAGGTAGCTCTGCCGATGCAGAATCATCCCACTTAACTTTAGACTAGCCTCGCCTACGGGCTCTGGCTTTACCCCGGCCCTTAACAGGAGCTCGCTGCAGAGGCAGGGGAGCATCATCACCACCAGGTGCTGACCATGTACAGATCATCTGGGGAGTAATAAAACCAAGATGTACCAAGAAAGCAGTGGAAACCTCGCATAAAAGAGTCACCGACAATCAACCCTATAGAAAGAACTATAGCCTCCCAAAGATAGGATATGGAAATTTATGTACCACTCCACGAGACTCTACCAGATCCTGCTTCTATAGCCAAAGACACCAATGAACCTAAAGCTCTGTTACCACTCTTTCACAACCCGAACATTGAGTTATGAGGGCCTCCACATCTTACCTCAGACAAGCCTAATCCTGGCCCAGAGCGAGTAGCGGTGCGCCAATAGCAAGCACTCAAAGGAACAAAAAGAAGAAGATGAAGAGGAGAAGTACAACTAGGACACGAGCAACACACAACTAAACATAAATCCCCAAGACCTGGTATTATGGATTTAGAGCATTGATATACAAAATACAACCCACGGAGAAAAACTAAGAAATAGCTATTCAAGATCTAACTAGGATAACACTGATATTGGAAGGAAAACCATTCAACAAGGGCTCCATCTTCTCACCGAATCTCCTAGAATCACATCGATTAGTTTGCACAATCGCATTCATCCAAATGACTCTTAGTAAGACCTGCATCAAGATAGATGTAGAGTATAGCCTGAGTACCAAAATAACAGGTACCCAGTAGGCATCATAGGCTGACCAAAAAAAATTAAGAGTAATCAAGATAAAGAGTAATCTATGGAAAATAGTACAAGGTCACATAATGGATAACAAAAAATAGATAACTTCACCAAAGGTTAATAAGTTTAGTAAAATATAAGATACGAGTAGGTGCGGTACCAGCTAACAAGTATAAAGAAAGGGTACCATCAGGGTATAACACCCGAGACCTGGGCCACAAGTAACGCATGGCCAACATGACACGTACCTGGAGCTCCAACATGACCAGTACAAGGACCAATAAGAGAATGTAAAACTATCAATCAGTAAGCCAAAATCAAATACAGTAGGTGCACGAATGCTACTAATCAAGGATCGAAGGAACAACCAAAGTCTACTAGCAAACTAACCCGACCAGCACCCCATACTACCGTTAGGAACACTAAAACAATTAGTAACCCAATAGGTACTCCTCTCTTAAGCCCTGAAGAGTACAACCAAGCACAAAAGGATGTTGTACATGGGGGTGCTGATAAGTAAGTAGTTCTCGTACGCACCCTATCCGATATAAGACTCTACCAGGAGCGTACCCATGGAAACTTCCCCATATACTAGCCAAACCGACCCCAGTATACCCCTCCCCCGGCCATACAACATACCCTAAGAATGGCACTCTAAGAGGGTCCATGGGGATCCAATCACACCTACACAAAAATCCTCATAAAAATGCATCCAATGCTATATTCATCAGGACCATAAGGACAAAACTTAAGCTTAAACCATATATCATATCTCGGTGGAAACCCAAATCAATCCATGTAGATAATATCCAAATATCAGTAAGACTCAAATGTCACCATGTAGGCAATATTCATAAATAATCATGATTATAAGAAAATAGCCCGAGTTAGTGTAATAAAAATATCTCCATACTGCTCATAATAGCAGTTATAGAAGATATAAGTATATATAAGATCAGTTTCTAGTTATTACTCTATTAAAATCAATTTGTCATTTAAAACGTTTAATGCACGATCACTACACAGAACCAATCAATATGTTAAGCTAGTTTAAGATGCCAAGTCACAGAGTATATCCTCCCCTAGCCCATCTATGATCTCGAGCCACGAGTAACCACACCAGAGGTGCCATAACTTCTCATAGGGCACTTGTTAAGGCCAAGAACACACCCATATAAGGAGATACATGGAGCTGCCATTGCTCAACCAAGAACTCCTCACTTCCCGTCTCACACTAGGTTAGGGTATAATATCAACACACAGGAATGCTAACCAGCCCATATAGCCATACCCTTCTAGGTAAGGTATCATCAAACAACATCTCAAGTAGAACACAGAATAATCAGCCTATCTAGATCACTTTAAGTCCACTAAACTAAATCGGGGGATAGCTACTAAGCTCAAATTTCAAGTATAATCCCCTCTCCAACCATACTATAGTCCAGACTTGGTGTGTAACAGTACATATCAAAGGTGTTACTCATCCCCTAACTACACTACAATCTAGAGTCGGCGTGAAGCACGCAGGTAGAGAAAACAGCCCTAGGGAAAGTAACTAAGCTACGAGCCAGCCAAATAGTCCATAGGCTTAAAGAAGAAGCATATCGGGGCCCAGCTAGTCATCCTAGCCCTGAGCTGATACTTTACCATACATATACTACACTAATACCATGTATGAATAAAGTAGATCGCAGCCTACCTAAAATTCGGCGATATCCTCGAGAAGCCTGCCTTAAATGTCCAAAATTACATATGAAGACCAGATTCACTTGAGGCTAGCAAAAGCATAATCCACGTATCAATACGAGCAAACAATACCCATATTGTTATATAAATAGCAGGGTCAAATCCGAGCTAAAATTAAGTCCAAAAACCCTAATAGTTCAGAAAAGAAAAATATTTATACCCACACGTAGAGCACCGTTCCTACATTATAGGATACAAAATAGAGCTAAATGTAATGGTCGAAATTGAAGATATAAGTCTGGGAAGCTTTATATATAATAGAATGAAGAATTACCTAGTAAAAATGATCGTAGAACCAGCAGGATATGATTCCATGGATTAGAAACACAACCCAACTTTCAAATACACTGACTTGAGCTCAAAATAGGGACTTTTTTTGTGAAGAATCAGCGAAAAATGCAAACAATCTGCTGAACTATCCTTAAATAGGCCCAGGAGTGCCTCACCATGATTGCGCCTTCCCATCGCATTCGCTGAAGGCGGTCTTTGGAGGCAAGGCACAATTGTGTCACTGAGAGCGATCGCGCAAAAGAGAAAAACTGGCATTTGGCACAAATCGCATTACCTTAGCACGATGGCGCTTGAGCACTGGTACTTTATCTCCAAAAATATCTAAAACAAGCACGGAATGGAAACGGAGTCCAAGTCTAACACTTCATCTATAATCGATGTTCCAAACTCAAGTGGAAACAACAAAAAGGAGATTCGGGGTCATATAGGCTGACTAAGTCATGAAAAATCTATAATTTCAAAGGATTTACACCACAACAATTGTCAGGGCCCCAACCTATCGATCCCAACAAGTCATAATGACTTGGGAAGTTATTAGTCAGCTCCAATTACAAGTGTTTCGCCACAACACGAAAATAATTGCGATGATCATTACAGATTCGTGAATTATTGTTAGTAGCTATTTTAAAATTATATTTTGTGAAATTTAAAATTATATGTTCTGAAATTGTGGACTGTTACAAGCTCTCTTTGTAAAAAAGATAGTCTTTTGAAGGTGCGGGATAACAATTTTGAACAAACAATTACATAATAAAAATATTACTATCCAGAAACTTTAAATTAAAGTGATGTAAAATTTAAGATAAAAGTTTAAAAATAAAAAATACATGATTAAATAAAATAAAATTTTCTATTTTAAAGCATAAACTACCTAATCAAAATTTATTTTCAAATCATCATACTGAGAAGAGCTCCACCTAAAATCTATTCAAACAAACAATATTTTTTTAAAACAAAATAAAGCGACGCAAGAAAGAAAAAAAAAACAACGAAATAAAAGGTGTACCTAAATTGTAGTATTGGTAAAACATTGTCTCACAAAACAAGAAAATTAACTTGCAATCCCCAACATTTTGGGGCCCTAATTTTGACTTTCATATTAGCCGTTATAAAAATCATGCCATTATGCAATCATATAATTAATGAGGTGATTAGATTTCAACTATATTTATTTTTATGTAACAGTTACTCAAGATGGAATATCAATAGGGGATTATCTATTGAAGTAATTCTTTATCTTTTAAAAATGATTTAAATTAAAAAAACTAAGGTAGAATAAATAAGAAGAGGACATAGAATTGAGTTTAAAAAATTAATGAGAAAGAAGCCAAAAACTATATTGGCCAATGATCTATGCCACAAATACGGTATACAAAGATAAATTAGCATACATAAAGCATAATAATTTATAATGAAATTCCAATAAATTTATACTAAGCAACTAAATAATCAGTTGAAGTCTTTTTTTATTGCCCTTGATACACCAAGTGTGATAATAAAACTCTGAGGGATTAATAAAAATATAGATCATGAAAAAGTATTTAGATAAGAAATTACTTGATAGTTAATAAAAGATAATTATTTTCATAAAAGAAAATTATCTTCCTGTTAGTTGTTTGTCAATACGAGATTATTAGTTAATTGTTAGTTTTATCATCATTTATGTTTTATATTGTTGTTTAATTTTTTTATTTTAGCTTATTATCCAGAATTAAATTTTAATATTATTAGACAAATTGTTAATAAATCAATGTATTATGAAGCGAGTCGTGCACCCGGGTCCTATAGATGGGACTATATTGCTATTACAAGCGTGCCATAGATCTACTCACATGTGGGAAGACACATTGTTTAAAGATGCCCCTTTTGGTGCCCCAAAAGGTTAAGGAGGTTAGGGCTTTTATCTTGGAGCAACCACCATACGAGCAAGTTGGAGACTATTTATCGAAGACTGAATTATATTTTGTCATCGTTATTGGCGTCATAAAACTTTATCGTATGCTAGTGACTGCCATGGTTGAGTGGTAGAGACCGGACAAAAATTCCGCATGTCATTCGGGAGGTTTTTATCACCCTGTAGAACATTCATGTCTTGTACTGTCATCCTGTGTTTGGTCATCGAATCAATTTAGATGATCTAGCAGAACGCATTACTGATTGGAAGATAATATTTTTTGATTTTATCGGTTACCTGACATGTTATGCTCCGAGCTCACTACCTAGATGCGACAAGGCATTCAAAGCCACCAAGTGGCCCCAGAAGCATCCTTGGATCTCTCATACAACTACTCACTCATATATTCAACGAAGTAAGATATAAAATAAGACAGTAATGAGAATTCACAAGAATCAAGTATATAAAGTACTAAATGAAAATAATGAAATCAAACTTCAAGTCTACTACATTTGTCTGTCTGAAAGTCACTACCTACTAAAGGACTATACTGCTAGGACAAGTTCCTAGCTAGACTTAACAAAATGTAATAGAAAGTATCAAGCTTTACTATATTATAAAGAACTTCAAAGAGAATAACTCTCGAATCAATGAGGACTCACCAAACTAGTCACTGAGCTATAGAATCTAGTAAACATTGAACGTGTGAGTGACTAATCAAATCTACATGATAAAAGCATGCAAGCATAAAATATACATTAGTACTTAGGATGTACTGAGTATGAATAAAGATAATATGAACATGCTATATCAATATGCTCAACTTATAATAAAACATAAACTAGTCTATACAATGCATAAAAAATAACTATCATTGAATGGAGAACGCTACAGTGATAGAAGATGGGCTGAAAATTTATATGCTGACACGAGGTGAACTGAATACTACTGTGTTGACACAGTTCAAGCTAAAACTACTATGCTACACAATGATACATAATAAATGGATATATTTAAAATAACATTAAAATCAATCATAAAGAATGAACTCGTAAATGGAGTAAAAGTAATTATAATTTAGTTATCAAAACTGCATATTTGATTTTAAGCTATAATCTCAATATGCAATATTATGAAAAACTATTTTTTATGAATAAAAGTTTACCTTCTAAGAGTATAATTAAAACTCAATAGACATTCCTTCCCAAGAGAATTTTTTAAACTCAATAGGACATCTTAAAAATGATTAGTTTTAACAAGGTAAAAGAAATTTAGTTAAAATATTTTTAAAAAATCTTCTTGCAACAGACTGGTATATAAGCTACAATGAAAGATTCTATAACTAACATACTCCGTGCATTAGTTACGAAGTTCAACATATAACACTATGCTGGTGGAGCTCCATATACCTTTCCATGGGAAAAGGAACACTCAAATACTATCCTAGTGGATCTACTAACCACTCAAAATAGTCACTTATGGGCCTTAACGCTCCTTCATATATCTCAAAACATAGGTTATGCTATAGGAGTTTTTATAACCGAATTCTCTCGGTGCTAAAACTACTCATGAAATTAACCACATTTTGACTACTACTTTCTTGACTAGTGGAACACAGTTTAGAGAACCAATGTAATGACTCTCAAGGTCATTTTTTCTTTTTTCCTATGTATTTTAACTGTCTTTACCCTCTTTTAGTCTCGTTATGTCAAACTAAGTATGATTCCATGGTTGGTTCGAGTGTAGGATGTGATCCAAAATAGAAGTTTGAGAAATTTGAGTTTTTGAAGCTTTAACTTCAAAATGAGGAACTCTAGGGGTCATATAGAGTTTGAGACCTCGTATAAGAATTTCATCAGTTCTACTAACTCTGGAATGATAAGTTAGGTCTAGATACTACTTCGTTTCCTGTTTCAGACCTTTCATGGTGAGTTTGAGCATTTAGATGGGCTAAAGTGGAGTTTATAAGTGAAATGATTGGCTTTGGTAAACATTTAACCTTAAGAGTGTTCGGATGGAAAATTCGATTCGGTTGGATTTGGGAGGAGAAATTTGTACTAGAATGAGGTCTTATGTATTTTTCATGAGCTCATGGATATTTCTATCATTTTTATTATTTAGTTTAAAATAGACCCTTAATAAGTGTTGGGTTAAGGAGACCTCGTACATGTGATTTGATCGTCCAAACATTAAAATACTATATTTTTATATATGATTTGGTGTTACGGGGTTACGAATGTGTCTCGAGGGTCCATTCAGAGTTAATGAAATTATTGTGTTTTTCTCTCATTTCTATTTTCGTTTCAGCACCAGGGTCTCCATAGTGATTGTGTGGCTTGTGCCTCGATTGCGGATACCAGGTAGCTATAAATCGCAATCACATGGTCTAGAGGCTATGATTGAGTAAGGCAATTTTTTTGTGTGTTTGGGGACCGCGATCGTGATGAAATCCCTCGTGTACCTGCATGACTTTATAACAGAATATTCACATTGTTTGCTCATTATCTAATGAAAACTCAACTCGAAATCCTTTTTCTAGCATAGTAATCATGGTTCTTGAAGATAATTGCTTGGGTAAGTCCCTAATGACTATTTCATTGATTCACGCTACTTTAACATGATTTCACACCAAATTTCATGGTCTTACACCCCAAAATCATGAGTTAGAGGTTGACTTTGAAAATGGTAAAAACTTGTCATTTTAGCTATGAAATTAAATGGATTTTCAATGAAACTTGATATTTAGCATCCCGTAGTGATAGGTATCATTATTTTACGATCAAAATTTGATTTTGACCCCATGGGATAGGTCTCGGTTTTTGCTAAACCTTGATTATTTTAAATTAGTGTGGATTAGTGAATATTTCCTTATATTTCTCACTTGGGTATTTAGACATCGCTAGGTTGGAGGCTAATCAAAAGTGGAAAGCACTTGAGTATCTTGGTTCTTCAAAATTAAGGCAAGTTGAAGCTTAGTGGCCTTTTATAAATTGTTAATGATTTCTTGCTAATTTATTGTCATTTAGAGTGACTTGGGTGATTTGATATTACTATCATCTATCAAGTTGGGACTAGAATTGGGCTAATTGAAATAATGTGAATACATGATGAAATTGTTGGCTTACATGTATACTTGATTGTGTTGTGAATTTTTGGAATGACTCATGTATTTCAAATAGGGTGCCTTGATGTAGAATTTGGGGTCCAATTACATACTTGATTAAGAAAATGCCCTTGATAAAATATTGTAACCTTATATTTGAAATTGGTCATTTGCGGGGTTAGACATAAAGTGGAGTTAATAGTTAGGTTTGAATTATGGGGAATAAAGTCATACTATGTCTTTGTAATTATTGATAATATTAAACATGATTTGTTTTATTATAAGAGGTAATAGTTGTTGAAATTGTTAAGTGGACTTAATATTATTTTGAAGTGTGGTAACTTGTTCACCTTGTTGTTATTATTGGTCCAAGTGTGGTAACTTGTTTGCACTATTGTTTATAGTATTAGAAGTATGAAAACTATCTCCTAATTATTATAATTGTGGTAACTCATTCACACTACCAAATCTACCATTTAAGTATGGTAACTTATGTTCACACTATTGTTGTTATTATTGAAAGTGTGGTAACTTCTCACACTGTCTCCTAATTATTATAACTTGGTAACTCATTCACACTACCGAATCCACCATTTAAGTGTGGTAACTTGATCACACTAGTGATCTATTAAGGTAAGTGTGGTAACCTATTTACAATGATAATATTTATCTTGTAATTGTAGTAACTTACTCACTTTATTTTCATCTATCACTTTAAGTGTGATAACTTTCTCATTCTATTGATATTTATTATGGTACCTTCTCACAATGTGATTTCTTCTTATAATTTGGTCATATTGAGAGTTTTTGGAGAACTTGGGATTATCGATACATGTTAACATCTTGACAGTGGTATTAGATTTAAAAGGGGAAGTAATCTAAGATTTTATGTAACATTGATATTTGTATATAGTGGTTGGGCTATTATATTAGATTATAAAGTTTTGTTGGACTGCTGTATATAAATTGCTTGCTAGTTGTAGTAATTTGGATGACCGATTAGGATATTAAGAGTTGGTTTTTCTTTATTGTTAGCCAGTCGAAGATGCTACTGAGTATCGTTGTTTTGTACACCCATGATTTTTCTGAACTTTTGTACATGTTCAGTGCCTATGGTTTAGTGATCGCTTCCTTCTACCCATCCAGGCTCAATCCGAGATATTCCGAGGTAGCTTCCCATTCATTCAACAGTGGTCAGATGTCTCCTATTATTTACTTTGTTGTATCTTTACATATGAGAGGTATTGAAAGACTTGAGACTTGTATAAACTTTAGTTTCGTGTCTATGTACAGTGAAACATGGTTTTAGGTTACTAGAAGCCTTCCGCATTTTATATCTTACATGTGTATTTACTCTGTGCATCTTATATTTAGTTATTTACTTTAGTTATTCATTAGTAAGGCTAACCTACCGGGTTGAAAAGGTAGGAGGCATCTGTCACGACCCGATTTCTCAAATCATGATGACACCCACAATACCACCCAGTAAGAGAACTAACCTCATAGTCCGAAGCCGAAACAATGCAAAAAGCATAAGTGTAATAATCAAAAGATAATTAAATACAAAAGTTTAAAAATCACGTAAATACCCAAAACCCGGTATCAATATCAAACGAACCACTAAGTACAAAAACAAAAAATCCAAAATATGAATGTAAAGGCCCAAGGCCTATTAGGAGATTGAATGTAAAGGCCCAAGGCCAAAGAGAAGCAGGTAAAAGTCGG
>JBDJHY010150676.1:0-12889 GCA_039654485.1 Withania somnifera
CCCCCCCCACTCAGAGGAATGCCCAAAATCAACCTGGGACAGACCTCCGCCTTACTGCCACGAAAAATTTGCCCAGGAACACCAGGTGTTGTTCCAACAGTGGTGTGAGGAGCACCCCGAGGTGGAGCTTCATGACAAAGTCCAACCCGGCCTAAAGGAAGACCCACCACTGCGGGAGCCCACACCGGATTACCCAGAGACGGACGACACCTCTGGTGACGAACATCCCCGGCATAAAAAGAGTAAGCCGGTGGTGCCAAGAGTGCAAAATGAGGAGAATAGACCAAACCGAACTCGGGACCCACCTCGAGTACAAATTAAAGAGGAAAGCTACAGTGAAACTCCATGAAAGAGTTTTATAAAAAATAAGATGGATAAAATCCTAGGTCTCGACGAGACAGGGACATGATTACCTCGTTCTCAAAGAAAATAATGAGCAATCCTCTTCCTAAGGGGTTCAATTCCCCATCAATAAAACCCTATGATAGAAGTACAGAACCCAATGACTTTCTCTCTCAATTTAGGTTCCAGATGGATAACTGCTGATGCAACAAAGAACACGTCTGCAGAGTATTTCTAGAGCTGCTAGTGGAATGGGCACGAATATAGTTTGATGACCTGTCTCAAAAAAGCATAAACTCCTTTCGATAGCTAGCCGAGCTTTTTTACGCTGGCTTCTACCAGAAGAGGAAGGTGGTGAAGAACTCGGCGAACCTCTTAGATGTAAAACAAAAGGGAGATGAATCCATAAGCACCTACCTGAAGCGCTTCACGGAGGAAAGCTTACATGTAGAGGACAAAATTGATCAGCTCATCATCTCGACCTTTTTAAGCGGGATCCAGCCCGACTACCTCTACACCAAGATGGGATGAAATATGACAAATGAAACAAGACCAGTTCTAGATAGTCAGGAGCTATGCCACCACCGATGAGGTAAATAAGAAGAAAAGGGAAGGAAATAGACCGGAGAAAAGGCCTAGTGAAGAAAGATCCCCGAAAAAGAACGTGTTGGAGAGGCTGAACAAAGGGAAGGGTGAACCCAGAATCCCTGAGGACAGCATGACTCCACTGACCAAGACGAGGTCAGAAACTCTAGCACTTTACTACGGCGTGCTCCGTCCACCACAGGCACTCCAGGCCCCCCCGCATAAATGATCCCGGAGCTTTGGTATCACTTTCATAATGATCATGGTGATGACACCGATGCGTGCAAAGGCCTCATGAGATATATCGATGAATGCGTCAGGCGAGGGATGCTTATGCAATACACTATAAACACAGGGCCCCCTCGATGGCAGGGAAGAACTGGTTGGGGAAACCACTAGCCCTAGGGGGGGACCAAGATACAACTCTGGCAGCCGAGGCCAGAACCAACAGAACAAGAGGTGGGATTTCACCCAGAACCAATACCCCCAATGCCCTATGCAAGGGGGCATCAGGTTCAGGGAAGTTATGCTAACCCCAACTGCATCCAAGTAGACTCAAGTTAGTACGGGAATGCAGCACAGGCTCCAACCCCTCCTCCTCCTGTAGACTAAAATACCAATGTCATAGGGGAAATACACACAATATTCAGAGGATGGGAGTGGGTGTCATAAGAAATATTAAAAGATGGATCTAGGAGGATACCCACTGAGGAACCCAGGGGCCAGAGGTTCAAAGTAGGGGAGACCATCACCTTCTACGAGAACGACACTGTTCCCGGAGCGATGCAACACTCAGACACCCTGGTGATTAAGATAATCATAGCGAATAGAGAGGTGCGCCGAGTTTGCGTAGTCAACGGTATGGTGGTGAGTAATATATACTCCTCATATTTTGATCGGCTCGGGATTGAATGAAGAAATCTGCAATGGGGTAGCTAACCTCTCCAGACATTTGCACAGGGAAAGGTCGTCCCCAAAGGGACAATCTGGCACCGGTCACAGTGGGAACTTACCCCACTATAAAAACAATGATGGTGGAGTTTTACCTGGTAAACGCCTCATCTCCCTATAATATGATTCTGGGATGGGAATGGCTGATCCCGGACAAGGCCATCTGCTCGTCATACCACCTCATGATGAAGTTTCCCACCAAACATGGGTTAGCTTCCATTTGGGGCAACCAACAGATTTCACGGGAGTGCATGAGAATTGTACTAAAGAGGAAGGCGCCTGAAATAAATAAATAGCAACTACAGGATGGTCCATCCCAAAAAAAGCCTCACGTCATCCTGTCAGGAAAAGTGGATGAAGAAGTGATAGAGGTCTCCCTAGATCCTAGATTCCCCGAAAGGAAGGTAAATATATGCTCTTCTCGGAACTCAACTCTCCTTCAAGGGATAATAAAATTGCTACAAGAGTTTAAAGACGTCTTTGCCTGGTCTTCTTGGGACATGATCGGGGTATCACCTGAGGTGATAGTCCACAGGCTAAACGTGGACCCCAGAGTTAATCCGGTACAACAAAAGAAGAGAAAGTTTTCACCTGAAAGAAATCAGGTCACCCGCACTGAGGTGGAACAACTGCTAGCAGAAGATATCCTCTTTGAGGTAAAATACCCAACCAGGATAGCCAACCCAATCATGGTAAAGAATGCGGGGGGAAGATAGAGAACATACATTGACTATACCTACTTGAATAAATATTACACAAAAGATTGCTACCCCTTGCCAGCAAGTGATCAAAAGGTGGAAGCTGTGTCAGGATATGAACTCCTAAGCTTCCTTAACTTATACAAAGGCTATCACCAAGTACTAATGGACGATATAGATGCCTCCAAAATGGCCTTCATCACAGACTGGGGGACTTTTGCTTACAAAAAATACCCTTTGGGATGAAAAAAGTAGGGGCTACTTACCAAAGGTTAGTCGATAAAGTGTTCACGAAGTAGGTCGGTGAAATAGTGAAGGTGTATGTAGACGACATCATCGTCAAAAACAAGACCTTGAACTCGGGCTTAAAAGATTTGGAAGAAATTCTACAGTTGCTAAGGGATACTGGTTGAAGTTAAACCCAGAGAAATGTAATTTTGGGGTTAGCTCGGGGAAATTCCTAGGGTACATGGTATCTAAGAACGGACTAAGTATGAATCCCTCAAAAATTAAAGCGGTAGCGGAGATGAGATCTCTGAAGTGCCTAAAAGATGTACAGAAGCTAACATGATGCCTGGCCTCGCTAAGTCGATTTTTTTCCAAGTCAGCTGAGAGACAACTGCTTTTCTTCCGCATTCTAAAAAATGCCAAAAAGTTCCAATGGACAGTAGAATTCCAAACCGCCTTCAAGGACCTCAAGCAACATCTGACAACGTTGCCCGCCCTAACTATACCTAAGCAGGGAGAAACATTATACCTCTACCTAGCTACTGTAGAGGAGGCAGTCAGTGTCGTCCTTGTCGGGGAAGAAGGGGTAGCTCAGAAGCCGATTTATTTCATCAGTCGAGCTCTACACGGAGCTGAGGTCAGGTACCTACCCACAGAAAAGATGGTGCTAGCACTCATAACGGCAGCTCAGGGACTCCGTCCATACCTCCAAGCACACCCTATTTTTATACTGACCGACGTGCCCATAAAGTAATATTGCTAAAGCTCAAAGCATTAGGGTGGCTGATGAAGTGGTCAGTATAACTCGGGAACACGAAATCGACTTTAAACCCCATAAATCCATAAAAGGACAAGCTCTTGCTGATTTCTTGAAAGAGATGCACTCTACCTTGAAGGCACCCGTCTAACCATAAAAAATAATAAAGTGGATGAACCCAAAGCACACCCGGATAAATTTACATTGCATATAGATGGTGCATTTGGCGAAGATGCCAGATGGGATGGAGTCTTCATAACAAGCCCGAAAAGGATCAAAACGACATACACATTGTGTTTTACTTTTAAATGACAAATAATGCAGTAGAATATGAGGCACTGATAGCAAGCCTCCACCTAGCATAGCAGATGAAGATCAAATCTATCTCAGTCTTCAGTCAAATCTATCTCAGTCTTCAGCGACTCTCAAATCATGGTTAACCAGGTAAAAGGCACCTTTGAAATAAAAGAAAGGTAACTGAAGAAGTACTTGTGGGTAGTAAAGGGTCTTCTAGACAAACTCATGTACTTTTAGATTGCCAGAATACCACGAGGAGAGAACACGAAGGTGGATACACACAGCAAGTTAGCCTCCTCCAAGGAAATAAAGAAAATCAGAGGAGTATTAATTGAAGATGTCCATCACCCAAGCACCGTCGAAGTCAGTATTTCAGTGGTGGATGAAGTGAATGATAATTGGATGACCCCCATCATAAAATACCTCACCTCGGGGGAGGCACCTTCTAATTCTGCTGAAGCCCGGAGACTCCACCTTAAAGCTCCTAGGTATGTGCTCGACAATGTGGTTCTTTACAAAAGATCCTTCCTACAACCCCTCTTAAGATGTGTGGGGCCTAACCAAGCCCATTACATCATGTGCGAGGTCCACAAGGGGTCATGCGCCATCCACCTAGGAGCAAGGGGATTGGCAAAAAAGGATTTTACGATAGGGTTACTATTAGCCCGCCTTAGTCCAAGAAGCATAAAGCTTTGTTTAGAAATGCCACAAGTGCCAGTACCATGCACCAATAACTCGGCGACCCCAGATGGAGCTGATCTCGGTACAAAGCGCTAGGCCATTCGCACAATGGGGGATCGACATCATAGGGACTTTTCTTGAGGCCCTAGGAAGGGTGAAATTTCTAGTAGTAGCCATTGACTGCTTCACCAAATTGGTGGAGGCAGAACCTCTAGCCACAATTATGGGGAAAAGATCCTGAACTTCGTATGAAGGAATATTGTGTGCCGATTTGGCATACATAGGAAAATCATCTTAAATAATGAGAAACAATTAGCAGACAACCCATTCAAGTCGTGGTACAAGGAGATGAAAATTACTCAACAATTCACCTCGGTGGTCTATCCTCAGGCGAATGGGTAGGTCAAAGTCACCAATAGGATGCTGCTATAAGGCCTAAAGATGATGCTAAAAACTTATCCAACGTCTTATGGGAATATAGAACAACCCCAAGAATACCAAATAGGGAAACCCCTTTTAGCCTTACCTATGAAACAGAAGCGGTAACCCCGGCTGAGATAGGGGTACCAAGTCAGAGTTCACTACACTATGTCAAACAGAGTAATGATGAAGAATTAAGGTCAAACCTCAACCTCCTGGAAGAAAAAAGAGAGGCGACAGGTATTTCATAGGCCAAGTATAAATAAGCCACGACAAGATACTACAATGATAGGGTAAAAAATACCTAGTTCAGCCAGGGGAAGTATGTACTGAGACGAAACGAGGCCAGCCGAGTTGAGAAGATAGAAAAATTAGAAGCTAACTAGGAAGGCCTATATGTAGTGGTTGAAGCCTTCAAAGTAGGGAGTTACAAACTAGTAAGACTAGATGGTACTGAAGTACCAAGGACCTGGCATGTAAGTAATTTACGGAGGTTCTATTAATAAGTATGTGATGTCTTGTGATACTCATGTCTTATTAACATCTTCTTATGTTTTGTGATATTTATCTTCTAATAATATCCTTTAACGTTTTAATAATTGTAGTTACTTCTTTTTACGGCTATGTGAATAAATCATCATGGGAAAAATCCCTGCCCAAAAATAGGCTAACAAAATCATCATTAAATCGACCTCGTCAAAATAAGAGCTCGGTTCGGCAGAACGCTGCTTTCATTATTAAATCAACCTCTTCAAAATGAGAGTTCAGTTTGGTAGAGAGCCTCTATCCTATTAAATCGACCTCATCAAAATAAGAGCTCAGTTTTGCAGACTGCTGCTATCTTTATTAAATCAACCTCGAGTTCGGTTTGGCAGAACACCATAAATTACAAAAAAATTAATGTCAAATAGGTCATTTAAATTCAGTCCACTCATTAGAGCTCGACACAGCTCAAGTCGGCAAAAGCGTAGAAAAAGAAAATCAATCTCAAATCGGTTCATTAAGTTCACATCTTGCAGGAACTCGGTTTAACCGGATGCCGAACTAAATAATACTTGCTCATTAACTTAGTTATATTAGAAATTCCTTAAGTCACAGTAAATACAAGAAAAGAATCTTATTCAACAAACGGTAAAATAACCATTAAAGTACAAATTTACAAGTAAAATGATTAGTATGAAAAATTACAAATTAAAACGTATTGGATATCCTAACATCTATGCCGAGCTGGTCTACCTCGCCCCCTTCCTAGTTACGAAGGATTAAGGGCTGGAGTCAGAGACTATGGGGTAATAGATGAGGTAGGCCTCCCTAGCTTGTACTGGCCCACATATCAGTCCTGAAGTGCTGAGGTCGCTTCTTCACATCCTCGTACATAGCTAGAACATTGTCCAAAATAACTTTGTTCTGCTTGAAAGTGGAGGATACCTCCATACTACCTTCACTTCGTCGAAGGTAAGCAATCCTCCTTCCCAGAACACTACCTTCTCATATTCCTTCAGCTGATCCCGAAGTCGATCCACCTCGGCCTCGTGGTGTTTGAAGTCCAGCTCTCACCGAGTTGCCTTAGACTTCCAGTAGGCAACACTCTTCTCGGTACTGCCAACCAGTTTAAGCATATCACCCACAGGGCCTTAAGCTTCCTGGAGAGCTCTTCCTTCTCCCTCTTCAGCCTCTTCCCCTCATCACTAGAGGCTCTCAGCATTTTTACCAAGCCTTGGAACTCGACATTCGGAGATAACCGGTCCTGAAATATCTAATGAACTCACCCTGCTTGCTGAGCTCCTTATTCTTTTCATGGAGGAGCCTCCTAAGGAAGAAATTCTCCCTTTCTACTTGTTTAAGTGTATGAGGAATAAGTTGCTGAAAGATAAAAATATAGTAATGTGAAATAAAGAAACTTATTTTATTAACAAAAAGGGCCTGAGGCTGAGACGTTTACAGAAAGATAAACAAAAATTCTTAAAACTATACATTTCCCCCGGCCTGTGTAACGACTGAAATAGGCTCTTTCTCCACGATCGGCTCAGCAGAGGATGGGTTGACAGGGACACTGGCATAAGAGTCCGGAGGGACTTCGAAGGAAGGCACTGGCTCCTCGGCACAATTCCTAGCCTCGGCAGCTAAGAAATTTCGGATGTCAGGGTCAGCATCCACCTCGCTAGCCCTCAACTCCTCCACTGATAAAGGTGAGGAGCGCTGGGCAATATGAAGAAGCAGGGAGAGCTTAGGATGGTCTGGCATATCTTTGATCAAATCTTCCATCACCCTAGCCTCAGCACCTGCAATATAGCTAAACCTGTCACTCCGGACTGGAAGATCCGGGTAAGCCCGAGCAACCTCATCTAAGACCACCGCCCTTGTAGCTGCAACCAATAAGTCACTCATTGATGAGACATCATCTGAAAAGGCTATGGTCTTGGTGATCTATTAAAAAAGGACCCCAGCAAACTCCCCCTGCCGGTCCACAAAGCTCGTCTTCAGGTAATGGAGCTTCGTCTCGGCATCCCTTTGCCTCTTCTCGGCCATTTTTACCCTCTCCTCGACCATATGTACCCTCTCTTTGCCAGCTTTTACTTTCAGCTCAGCTGCCTTTATTTTCTCTATGGTCTCCCTCCTCTTCTTCTCGGAGGCCTTCAAGCGGACCTCTAGATCTTTCTACTTCGTCCTCTTGCGATAAAACTCATCATTTGTGTCATCCACTTTCTGAACCAGCAGGGACACCTTCTTGAACAAATTTTGAGATAAAAAGGGAAGTCAGTTGGGAGTCAAAGGATAAAACGTTTAACAAAACCTTAAGAAAGAAAGAGGCATGTCTTACTTCGCTGATTTCGATCAAAGACACCCTCAGCAAGAGCCATAGAGAAACCCTCGGCCTCTTCGACCTGGACTCTCTTCCCCGCTCACCGCGACTAGCTCAGTGAGGTCGTTCACTTTGATCACACGAGCTGGGGGAGGAGGAACGGTCCCTCTAGTTTGCCCGAACTCCGTAATTGGCACAGTCAAAGGGCTGGGGCGCCTCTGTGGTAGAAGAAGATTAACGTGCACCACAGAAACAAAGGAAAAACACGTTAGAAATAGTAAGAGAAAGAAAATTCACTTCAGAAATATGGGTTTTTATCTACCTGGGGTCCCTTCGGCGGCCTCCTCGTAAGGCACCACCTCGCTGACCTCGGCACCGGGGTTAAAAGCACTGATCTCGGTCCAGTACAGGTCCACGTTGGTGAATCGACAACAGTAAGGGGAAATTCCATCGGCGAGGTTAATGTACGAGGTATCAACCCTCATCGTGGCAGAACTCTTAATCTTTCCCCAGTTCCAGGTCATGGGGGAAGAAAAAATCTACTTTAAAAAAGAAAAATCTACCCTTCCAATCAACAATTTTTGAAGGGAGGATTATCCTAAAATTACGAAGGGGGCTAAAGAAATACCACCCTTTTGAAGGACTAGATCTTTTTATAGTAAAAAAGTGCCTAAATAAACTCGCATTAGGCTCCACCCCGACCTTAGAACAGGCCAAGGTAAAGCCAACAATCGTGCACATGGTGTTAATTGGATCAGGTTTAAATTAAAATCTCCCAAACACTAGCTAATATACGAAAAAGGGGGTATTGGAACCCCAACGCAATGTACTCGTGGTACATGGAGCAAAACCTCATAGGGGGGCAGCAAGCCCTGTCTCCAGGACGAGGCACTATAAAATCAAAAGTAGAGGGGAAATGGTGCCTTATGAGAAAAGGTAGAAAGAAATCTAAGGTGATACTACTTGCTACTTGTGAAGCCATAGAACCCCAACCTTCAAAAGACATGAACGATGGAATTAGAGCTTCAAGGCTAGGTGTACCGCTACATACACGAGACACCTCTGCCTCATAGTTCCCAGAAGGGGAAGAAGAAGAAGAAGAAGGTGAAGAAGATGACATACTTACTAATGGAAGGAGAATGAGAAAAAACAAGGTAAAGAAAAAGTTCAAAAAGATAGCAAAAGGCGAGAAAACGACAAAAAATCAAAGACAAAAAAAGTATATAAAGATATGGGTGGGGATCCCAAGAGTCCTACTTAATTAAAAGGAAACTGAAAGGACGAGAATAGTAAAAAGTTGTCCATTCCCTAGGAAAAAGCACAGAAGATGGAACGCCCTAAACGGGATTATGACACCTGTAATCAAAACGCAGAAGAACATGACACATGGGGAAAAGGAGCGAGAAAAATAATAAAAATCCCCCATACACTCTTTCAAAAAAAAAGAGAAAAATCCCAAGTGAAGCAGACCCCAGTTCATTTCAGATCAGCATAACCTATAAAGGGACAACATAAAAACTAAGTAATCCACCTCTGCAAGAAAGCCGAGTTGAATTTGCAAAGAAGACTGATTACCGGCTACATCGCTTCCTTGCTAGGGCGAGATGGACACCTCGGCTTACACGACTTTGTATAATTCAATTCGTCCACAAGATAGCCGACGAGTGGACTAAGTAAATCAACTAGGGGAGAATTAACCCAAGTTTTCAAAAGGCACTTCGGCAGACTGGCTGAAGCAAATTAATAACATGTTCGTACCTCAGATGGCACGACTTTGACCAAATCACCTCGGCCAACAACATCGATACCCCAGCTACTGACAAAACTACTTCACCTCAGCAACAACTATCCCAGCCTACCTGGGTTTGGCACATAGGACCACCCCAGGCTAGGCGAGATAAAACCTTTAAAAATTGCCTCACTTCGGCTGTATGCATCACCTCGGGGAACAAACCAAGATACAAGTCATCATTATTTTTCAGTCAAGTGGCGTAAACACATACTTCGACTTCCTTAGGGGGGACTACTATAGAATAACGGTAGTAGACTAGGAGTCATTAAAGGTCATTAATTGTGTCAATATAACAATTACTATATTTAGATAATTACCATAATTAGATAAGTATTATTGGTGGCTGAAGAATCATGGTACGATTAGAATACTATAATTAAGCAGTAGAGTTATGGTAGGAGATTACTCCAGAATCATAAAATCTACCAAATAAGGTTACCAGAAATGCCTATAAAAGCCTGGAGGGATCAAAGGCAAAGGTATGCACACAATACTACTCAAAAATACTATTGGAATTCCTCTGCAACTTAATACTAACTTAAGCATCGGAGAATTACCCCGGGCACCACCCTAGGGCCTTTGTTTTGCAGGTACATCATTTGGTATCACTATGATTTGTGTTCATAAGAAGGATTCATCCACAGTCAGATATTTGTTTGTCTTTTTGATTCATCAGAAGATGTTCAAAGAAGAATTTTCACATGGTGCTCCATTAATATTCCCTTTTTTTAAACTATATGTATATATAATTTCATCTACTTAAAATATTTTCATTGCAGCAGAATCACAAGATATAATCGCCAAATATCCTGATCGAGTGCTGGTCTGTCTCTCTACTTCTAATACATTATTCTGACTTACCTTTCAAATTTGTTACATCATCTTTGCATTTAAGGTTTAGTTAAATGGATGGGTTATGGGTTAATACATCATTATACGCCTGTATTTCAATTTAATTGTCTTGTTTTGACTTAGACATTAAAGTTTTTCTCTTGAAGGGCACAATATGTTCCTTCACCTTGGTAGTTCCAACCTACTATTCTGACAATGTTTTAATGTCGTAGCTCGCATGATTTTGCTATCATTAGAGCAATGTTTTGACAGACAGTATATCGCAGCTCTCGTTAGTTGTTGGCGCTTGTCCGGGGGCTCTTTCCTATCCTTACTTCACAAGTAGGCTGTCATTTTGTTGATAAGCTTCAACTGTTATTCCAAAGAAAAATATGACTGATTTTATTCCAACCATTAAAAGGAGATTATGTCTACTTGAATTTTGAGGACAACCCTGATGCTTGATCTAGTGATTCCGTTAATGGACAAATATTGGACAGGATAGTTCCGTTAAGTTCAAAGGAATGAGCAAGTTTAGAGTGAATGAAGATAGAATACAAAGAGGTTAGATACAGAATACAGAATGTCAGAAATTTAAGGCTTTCTAGAATTTATACGGGTCAAAAGTTAAGATGATGGAGGACGGACTTGATCACATCAACTCAAAGTTAAATAAGACTTGAGAGAGAACTAAAGAGAGAAATCGATTAAGCTATTGAAACGGAAACGAAACTATTACCTTATGTGGGAAGTGCACACTATTTTGTTTATGAGTAATCCTATGTAAGATGGGTGTCTGTGAACAATATTACTTGGTATAGTTACTTCTATGTAAGTAACATCCCCCTCGGATGCTTTCTTTAAAATTTTGACTTGTCCCAAAAATTAAATATTTGGATTTTTGTTTTTCAGAAAGAAATATATACAAACAACAAATACTTCTGACTTACCATCATGTTTCACCCTTTGGATGATCCTCCATGCATAATGCATATTTATCATCATCTCATGCATTTATTTATGTTTTTGCAGGTGGTGGCTACTCAAAAACTGATGGAAAAGAAGAAGTAAGAAACTATCATCGTGGTGTCACATTTCCTGCCAAATATCTAAAGTAATGTGCTTTCTTTTATTACTCAGAAATGTGATGTTTCTGAATCTCCTCTTGAATTGTTATTTAATGCTTATAGATGGCAGATTCAGCAAATGTAAATCTTTCTGTCAGCTCCCTTGCTCTGGATGCGCTTAGTATTTCATATCAATATTTACTTTTAACTGTAAATTTAGAAGAGGGAGATATATCTTCTTATATGGAGAAGATATTTAAAAGAACTAGCTTTAGGCACGTGTGTTTGCGGCGCATACCCAGTATGAGTACATATTCTGAAAACGACATAAATACATACTATTGTTAAAAATTGTGTTTGAGTTGTAAAATAAAAATTGAAGAACGAAGTATTTATTCTATTTATCTAACTCAGTAAAGAAAGAAACCGTGCTAGAAAAATTCTCGAATGCCTTATTATGATTTGGATATACAGGTTATCTCTTTGCTTTAGATAAAATAGTGCAACGTGTTTTCACGTATTCAGATCATTCACAATTATCCTTTTATCGCGAGCCTGCATAGTTCTAAGAAAGTTAAACAATATTTTTTTTTATCACTGTGGTGTTTGGGTCAATATTTTTTGCTAGATATAAATTTAAGATCTTAGACCTCATTATTTTTTAACCTATTTCATTGACCATTAAGCCACGCCCTTGATGCAAAGTTGAAACAATATTTTTAACATAAGCAACATTATAACAAGTCATATCCTTGAACTTTTTACAAATGTCAAATAACAACATATCCAGTTTAGTTCACAATATAAGGTCTGGCGAGGAAAGAGTGTAAGCAGTCTTTATTAGATTTGTCCATAGGCCAGTTCAAAAAAAATTGGCTCGATCAGTTTTCGGTCTGGTCCGGTCCATGCCAATCCAGTCCGGTCCCAAATGGACCGAGCCAATTCGGGTTGAAATGATTGATCCGGACCGGTTCGACCCATGTGAACAGTATTCGGTCCGACCCGTGTTAACAATGTCTATTCCGACCCTTTATGAAGAGTGGTTCCGTTTTTAAAAAAAATTAAACGTGTTTAATTAATACAAATATATATTTATATAGTTTGAAATTAGTGTGAGTCAAGAGTTATTAATAATATTTATGTATATACTAAAGATATATACTATCCAATAACAATATATACTAAATATACTAACGATAGACATAAAATATACTAGAGGTATATACTATATACTAAAGATATCTATATATTATATACAAAAGATATATATTTACTACGGATACATATATTATATATACAAAATATACTACATATATATACTATATACCAAATATATATTAAACATATTAAATATATATACTAACGATATATATTATATACTAACGGTATACACATAACTAGAGACATATACTATATACTAAAGATACACACACACAC
>JBDJHY010150697.1:0-12889 GCA_039654485.1 Withania somnifera
TGTATTAAATTGCAATGTCCTAGTCCTTCAACAACTAATTCCACCTTCACTACTTAGAATTAAGTTCTCACTAGCTTATAATGTACTGAAGGCAACGATGATTAGTATATATCTCACATGGAACTCTATATAGATAATGCCTCTAGATCTTGAGTACAAATACCACCACTGTCAAACTCCACGTCATAAGTGGGCTAGTTATGCTCATAAACATTTAACTTCCTCAGCACATACGTAATAAGTTAGACTTGTTGCTTTATAACACACCTTAGACCAATAGTCAAATCATCACAATATATATAAATTTGTGGCCCTCAATCGGTAAAGTTAACAACTCATTAAGCCTCATAAAGCTTGATTCATACTCCTCTCACAAAAAAGAAATATCCTTCATATTCAGTCTCATCAATGATGAAGAAATAAAATAAAACCCCTCTAAAAACCCTCTGTAGTAACCTCCTAACCTATCAAATCTCTAAAACCCTACATGAGATGTCAGTCCTTGCAAACATGCACTGCCCGAATCTTTGTTGGGTCAACCATTATCCCATCTTTAGGCACCATGTGTCCTTGAAATGCTACAGACTCCAACAAAACCCACACATAGAAAACTTAGATATTAAGTTTGTGCTCTCTTAAAGTATGGAGTATCAATGTCAAATGCTCCTCATGATCTGTCCTACTCCCGGGTACACCAATTTATCATCGATAAAGACAATCACAAATAAATCCAAATAGGGCTTGAATACCCTGTGCATCAAGTCCATGAAAGTTGTTGAGGCATTGGTCAGCCCAAAATACATGACTAGGAACTCATAGTGTCTATAACTATTCCTTAATTTTGTCTTGGGGATGTCCTCCACCTGAATCCGCTACTAATGGTATCCTGATCTCAAGTTTATCTTAAAGAATAATGTCGTACCCTAGAGCTAATCAAACAAATCATCAATCCTCATCATCGAATATCTATTCTTAATAATAACCTTATTAAGTTACCGATAATCTATAGAGATCCGCATCGTACCATCCTTCTTCCTAAAAAGACACATTGAAGTACCCCATGACAAAATACTGGGTGAATAAATCCCTTATCTAGCAGATCCTGGAGTTAAACCTTCAGTCCCTCAACTCAGTAGGAGCCATACGATAAGCAGTAATTAAAATGGGAATGGTGCCCATCTCTAACTTAATGAAGAAAGAAATATCCAGTTTAGGTGGAAGGATAGGTAGTTAGGTTGAAATCACATTTAAGAAGCTAGAAACTATTACAATAGTCTTGGGAGTAGGAGTGTTGGCTTGAATACTATGGACGTAAGCTAGATAAGCCAAAATTTCTCTTGCCACCAACATCCAAGCCTAAAAGAAGGAGATGATCCCTGTTGGTGTATGACTAATAAAACCCTTGCACAAAATCGGGGATACATGACATGACCAATGTAACAATCTTGGCATGGCAATCCAAAATCGCACGGTGAGGGGATAACCAGTCAATGCATAGTATAATATCAAAGTCTAACTTATCTAGCAACAACAAGTCAAACCTATGAATCCAATCCACTAACAAAAACCAAATAGGACCTCAATACATGATCCATAACTAAAGATTCTCCTATAGGGGTAGCAACAGATACAGGGAAAAATAATAAATCTACAGATAACCCCAGACAATGACAAAAGTAGGAGGAAACATAAGAACACTTGGATTGGTATCAAACAAGGTTGAGGCTTAACTAAAAATAGAAATAGTACCTATGATCAAAGATCAAAGGCCTTAGTGTTCGGCCTACCAGGTAAAACATACAACTAGCGACTAGCATCATAACAACCACTACCGCCACCACCTCTCCTATTGTAGTTGGACTCCACTATATTAACAACCACCCTGTCCCCCACCTCTATCTCGTGGTAGAATATATCTCAAAAGTTGAACAGACTAAGGAAAGGGATTAAGCATGACCCTCCGGGGGCACTCTCTAGCATAATGTTTGAGGACCTTACATTCAAAACACGGCCTGAACCCAACTGGCCACCATTACCAGAATACCTAGACACACGAGAAGATTACCTTGAAGGTGGCACACAAAATCCTTGTGGAGCTGTCTATGAAACCTAAAGTGATGCCTGCACTAGTCTACCAGACTAACCCTGAAAGGATTGATGCTAACCATAGCCACCAAACTGGACCTACTTTAACTACCTTGTTTCCTCTTCCTCTATCATTGCGTTGATGCGACTCATAATAGAGGGATTCCATATATTGAGCATGATCAAAATTTCTTGAAATAGATAGACATCTAAAACCAATAATGCTACAACCTCATGGAGATTATTTCCCAAACAATGGGCAAATTTATGAACAACCTCGACCTCAGTAGGCATAAAGTCAACACCATACATAGATAGGTGATGAAACCATGCCTTCTACTTAGAAACTGACATCGAGCCCTACTCTATATGTCTAAAATCCTATCCCTGATGATCCCACTCAGCTTAAGACAAAAACTTCCACATAAAAACCTCATATAATTCATTCCAAGTCAGCTGAGGAAAAGTTTTTGGACTATAATTCATTAAATATCTCCACCATAGCTTCACCACACCCCATATCTAGAAGCTGGTATAGGCGAACAATTGGACTCAATAATACCCGAAGTTCCTCAACCTCTGCTCGTACTTAACTAAAATCATTACAAATCTCACACTCAACTAAAATCATTAAATATCTCCCCCTACACACCAGTAAATCTTGGGAGATCCAACCCGAGGACCTAGTCATGAGCTTATGCTCCATCTCTGTCATAGCTGCCTGAGGTTCCAGAATAGGATAAACTACCAGGATGGGCAGTACCTAGGTAGGAATAGGGGCTTCTAGATGAACTAGTGGGACTAGAGGTGTAATTATAGCTACAATGGTATCCCTGAGATGGAAGAACCCAAGGTTTCCCCTTGGGCCGATGTTTGTACCCCGTCTATTGGAAAAACTCAAAAGATACTAAGTAACTGCCCTATAATAACTCAAACATCTGTAGTAGATGTTGAAATGGGTGTTGGAGTTAATGGAGGTGCTTAGGCACTAGGCGGTACCAAATAAATGACTACTTGAATCAAGGTTTTGAGCATAAAGATTCCATTGACTTGTAAAAAGTGGGCCGGGGACTGAATTCTACACCAAAATCGTAGTCCCCGCGAGTATCGTTGGCTCAACATCCTCTACTAGAGTCAGCTGCTTAGATTAGGTGTGTGCCATATTTAGAAAAATGAAGAAACAAGTGAGATTTCTAGGAAACCATCTAAGATACATGCACGATATCGAATGCGAAAAAACATTAATGTGCCAAGTATGGTATCGTAGCCTCCAAAAGATTTCTTGCAGGCATCTTTATATCGATCCACATGACTCTACGAAAAATTAGTGATGTACACTGATACCATAGAAATCTAGGCTCTAATACCAAGATGTCATGACCTAATTTCTTAGATCATGATGGAACCTACTAATCCACCAATAGAAAAACCAGCCCTATAGCCCGAAGTCGTAGAGAAGGGATAATACGAGAAAGAATGATACAATTAAGTGAAATAGAATAAACGAAATCAACAAACCTCCCATGAACTTGATGTCAGTGTATTTAAAAAGCTACTAAGTACAAAGTACAAGTGTCGGACAATAAATACAAAGCATGTCTCTTAAAGTATAAAAGAGACAAAATACGAAGTTGATGAGATCTAGGACACAAATGGACGTCCAAATCTCACCTTGTCTCTCCAAAAGTAGCAGGGAGAAGCCACAAACAGTTAATCAACCTCGGGCGCTAGTACCCAGATCTACACCAGGGGAACACAAATGCAGTATGAGTATAAGTTGCTAAAGAAAAAAGTACCCAATAGGTGAGGGCCTACTAGAAACATAAAAATATAAAAATAGTTCATAATAAGAATTCAAGAAATAGGGTCACAGAACCAAATCATACAGCACAGAAAGCTAGCCACATAGAATAGAAGCAACAAAGTTGATAGTATACATATAGAATAGCTAATCACAGAGAAGGAACACATGTAAGAAAAGGATAATGTACTAGGGATCTCTGCAAAAATACATGAATAATAACAAAAAGATCAGATAGCAAAGGAACTAGGGGAAAATCAGCAGTGTACCGATAACCTCAAGATATAAAGGAAAAGGTATAGATAGTAGATATACACAGATACACCCACAAGGAAAGGATGATATGTAATTAAAATTCCACGACTAGCACTAGAAGTAAGTAAAACAATAAATACTTCCAAACCTCCATAAGAATAGAAGAGTGCACAGAAGTCACGCTTACCCATATGACATCTCATACTATTAGAGGGTACATACATAAAACAAATGGGATAAAATAAACACAGATACAATGACGCTCAAAACCTATGTATGCTCCTCCTCTAGCCATCGTAGTATTAGTAGGCCAGAACCATAGAAGGGCTACCCCCAACGCCTCTACTATACCATAGACCCCTCCTCCAGCACTCTCAGAATGGAAAAGGCAATGAGGGTATACCAACTGCATACAAAATGCCTAACATCATAGAAATCCTCTCATAACAATGTCATGGAGCCTTAAGGAAGCTTACATCCCGACATCTAATGTCGCGGTAGTAGTATCATGTATCATAGTCTCAACAACTCAGTGCTTCAAGTGTTAATATCTCAGCGGAAGCAGGTCTAAAATCAATAAGCGTAAAGTGGTAAAAAAGAGAGATACTCACTACCGAAGGAAAGTCGGACTCAAGTGATAGCATAAGTAGTAAATGGTAGTACCTAGTGCTAGGGTGTGACACCTGGTCTAAAAAGAGTAAAAGGTTGTATCGAGTATTCGACATGCAACCGAGTCTAAAATGGGTAGAGAATTGAGTAATATTACTATTAGTTATCAAAAAGTTCCATGTATTCCAGTTTTAGCCGTTTTAGTCTTTATTATATGAAAGATCGGCCACCAAGTTAACACAGTGTTAGAAAACGGTGATAACGGTCCCCGACTCAAATTCACTCTTAAAGGATGAACTCCGTGACTTGTAATCCATATGAATTCACAACCACGCAATATCTATAACTAACAAATGCACTAGAAAGGCTGAACTAGGATACAACTAGTAGCAAAAGACAATAACCAAAAACCGAGGGAATAACCAAAAATCCAACCCATGCATTAGCGTTCCACTACTTCCAGAGTCTCCCTACGACCATTACAAGGCCATACTAGGACAAATATATTGTATTACACTGAACTCCATCAGAAAGAAAAAAATGGGTTAGAAATAGAAGAAGCGTTCAAGGCTCACAATCTCGACTTATAATTCCAACTCACAGATGCTATTTATTGCAATTACACAAGCTATATCCATAGTAAGCCTACAGAGCCTACTTTTCTTCTAGAGAATGTTGCGTGGCTACACATAAATGTTAGTTTGAATGATGACTAACAACTTCAACCAAATCAAAAACTAATGAAATATGAATCTATACATCAAGACCAGTCAAACAATATAAACTACACAATGTTATATATTGGGATAAAATGGGGCCTAATATGAGCCCACGAGACTTGCTAACTGGACTAGGAAAAAAAACTTATCCATGGAGTTCCCGTCATCACCAGGAATTCAAGCTCTAAAAATGAGAACACTTCAAGTAAATGAAGGGCCTCAAAATGTTAGAGAAGAAGAGAAATGAAATGTAAAACTCTACGAAAGTTTTAAAAATTAACATGAGATAAGGGAGAGTTTACATATCGAAAGGAGAATTGGAACTTCAATATGTATTCAAATACAACCCAATGCATAAAGTCGAGACAAAAACTATCTGAAATGTAAGGATCGCCATGCTTGATCAAAGGGTCTCTAATGGTTGAAATCAGCATTTGTAGGGAAATATCAAAGAGAAAAACCTACCTACAATGGAGGAAATCATAGATTATGCACCAAGATCAACTCCCCTATTCTCTACTATTATTTCTTCACACGTGATCGGGTTTAGAGAGAGTTTAGAGTGAGAGAGCTTTCGAAAAACTAATTGAAAAATCAAGGAAGGAAACATTTATAAGATTGAAAACTTTTCAGCACAATCAAGCTAAAGGAGCATGATCGCACAAAATAGAAAGCTGGAAAAGGAGCACGATCATGCAAAGGATTTTTCTAGGGACGTATCTCTATCACACTGAATAGTGAGACCATGTAAAATGGGAAAATGGACGGAAGCAGTTTTGAGTCAGAGGAGTGAAACTTTGTAAATGAATGGGGTTGCCTTAGTGCGATCATGAAGCCTTAGACGACAGTGCTAAGCAGTGGGTAACTACACTAGTTGTAGCAATGCTCATGAAAAACAACACAACCATAAAATTTAGATACGGCCTATATGCCCAACCGGAACCCAATACAAATAAGATACGTAAGCATATCTGAAATGACATTCCAGACTAATATCGTATTCATAATAGCAATACAAAGTCATTTAAGGGAAATGTTGACCAAGTAAATACTTAACTAAACTTTCCTAAAATCCACCCACTACCTAAAAAACACCATGGATACCTCGAGAATAAAATCAATACTCTACATGGCCCAAACTCAACATTCTGGAGCTGACGGTGTAATTGAATTTCTGATCCAATGCTTTGATCGTCGAATGTTAACCAAAGTCAAACATTCAACTACCAACCAACTGTTATCTTGCGAAATGAGATAAACTCACACTGAAAACTCCTACACCCAGACCAAGGGTCCATCTAGAACAAAATCCATGTTTTGGAGCTAAATAAACCATCAGAATTCAGTTCTTATCTTGTCTTGAGAGAAGGTTGACTAAATTAAACAAGTACCTACCTTTAGGCTCTAAAATAAGGAACATGATATAAATCTCCACTGAACTGCCAGGGAGCCAGACTACCGGTCCTAACAGGCTATAAATGACCTGGACGGCATCTGAAAAGCTTTTAGAATAGAAAATAAAACATAAAGCACAAAAATGATAAGAAAAGTCATTACATCCTCGTACGAGTGGTCATTGTTGATTCTTGATCGAGTCTTGGATCTATTTCTGAGTTGCAGACCTCTCCTAGCATTCAGAGCTTCTCTTTTAACTTTCTTACTATTTATTTTTGTTATTTTGGTTCCTATACAAACTTTTTATTTCTATTTCAGACATTACACTCTTTTATAAGTGGCTTAATGAATTTGTCTATTAACTTTTGGGGTTATTTTTGACTTATTATAGACATTCACTTATCTTTGTCACTTGTTTTTTTTTTATCTTCTACATCTAGTCTATTATTCTACATTTAGTACTTATTTAGTTGTCCTCCTACGATGGGATGTAGGTTTCCTCATGACCTGAGAAATTGGGTCGTGAAAGAAATAAAATGGTGACGAGCACCTACTACCCTAACACTCCAAACGCAATCCTTCCCAAAATCGAGTTGCAAATAAGACCATAGTCCTATAGAATATAATGATAATAATAACATGTATACAACATAGAGGAAATATCAATAGTAAATCAAAGAAGCTGAGTAATCAACCACAACTAGGTCCATATCCAAACAGGAAAGTATCAGACAAGACACCACATGAAAACTCAAATAAAGTATCAACTATCAAGTAAAACCAATGTGAAGTGCAACAACTCATCCTTAGCTTATTCAAATACAGGCCTCCCCCCTTGAGTCAGTTTACAACTCAAGGGATAGTCCCACTAACTATGCAACAACCTCATAGGAGGAGTCCACAATAGCTTAGTTAGTCCCCTACCATAAGTTCACTCTAATAAACCTAAAGGTCATTTTGGATTTTCTATAAAAAGAATACCATTTTACCCTTTTAGATAGTTCCCTGAGTCACATATATTTAGTTACTTGGCTTTATTTTTTAAATTGACTATTGGGATTCATTTGAAACCCAATATCCACAAACCATATAAGAATTTTGAGTGTAAATAATTTTTTGGATTCAATGGGTTCACTAAAATGATAGTCTAACATCTTCTCAACTCAATATTATCCATGGTCGATAAAATAGAAAATTTTATCTAAAATATAAAAATGCACCCAAAATTGTAAAAAACAACTCAAACCACCTTGTAGAACAAAATGACCCCCAATTCCAATAAAATTAATAGATTTTGAACAATCAATCACCAAATATTGACCAAACAAACATTGACCTTAAAACTCAAATTTATCTTAGTCAAACAGTATAAAATTACAATGTAAAACATAAGACTAAAAACAAAGGTCCTTCAACACCAAATTATACATTTCAGAGCTAAATAAATAGATGTAATTCCATTACGTATAATGACCCGCCTTGTCATTTACTTGCCTCGCTTAGTTTTTAGTATTTACGACTTTCAGTTAGCTGTTTAATTCATTTATGACTTGATAATACCGGTAGTTTGGTGCCCAGGTATTTCATTTGCTTGTTATCTCAGTTACCTTGTATTGAAGTTTCAGTTTTAAAATAGTGAAACTCGAGAGGAAAATTATAGTAAACACATTTGGAATTAAAGTTCAATGGTTCCTCTAGTTTCAGAATATTGAAATTGGTCTAGGTAGACCTCATTTTTGTGTCCCGAGGTTTTCATTTTGAATTTATGCTATTTGGTGGAAATTCAGCCTAGCCAAAGCTCATTTTTAGAGCTCGAGTGGTCTTTTTATGATCGGAGCATCAAAATGGAATTTTGACGATTTCATAAACTTTAGAATGATGAATTTGGGCTAGTTGGGTCATGCTCATTTTGGGTCGGTTTGTGAAAAGTTAAAAAATTGGTTCCTTTTAAGTTTGGGGTCTTTTTTGCTCAAATGACCTCGGGTGGTCTTTCCATCAATTACTTTGAGTCATTGTGAGATTTCCACCCAAAATGCTTATTTTGTTTTCTAGAATTGGACTCGAGATGCTCGTTTTAGGTCCCCCGAGAAGTCTGAGTTTTGCTTTCGGTCACCGCAGCGACACTTAGGCCGCCCCAACGCCATGAAACATATGCACAGGGCTTCTCCCTAGGGAGGTCTCCCCAAAGACCCTTAGGTAGCCCTAGAAAGATCGCTCCAGCGGCCAAAAGGGGTGTGCCAGCAGCAATGCGGCTAATTAAAAGGCGACATTCCCTTCATTTTAAACATTTCACTTTGGTAGAAACCCCTATAGTTTAACCTTGGGAGCTATTTTTAGAGTGTCTGAGATGAGGAAAGTGGTGAAGAGTTATGTGGGAGGTTTTGTGAGATTGTAGATTAAGTTTTCCTTGGTTATTTCTCATTCTTTCCACTTCTTATAGCTTATGTTAAAAGTTTGATTTCCTTACATTAAACCTTGATTTCTCCATTATTACCTTATTATTTTAAGCTTAATTAAAATCATAATTACCTCAAGATGAGGGATTTATGCTGGTATAGTTACTTTATTATTCCAGGCTGCAGGTCCTGCGAGCCATTTTTGGGGCCCATTTTTCGACTCAGTTTGCTATTTTCAATATGGTCTTATTCTTTACGTTTTGACCCCTAGAATTGTATTTTGATAGCTCTTGGAATTTTTGGCTGCGTTCAAATCTTCAAGACTACTGTGCATGTATTTCAAGGATCTTTATCGGCGCCCAGGTAAGCTGGGCTTACTCTCTTCCTTCGACTGGATTATTTGTACTTCTTGAGTTGATTTTCTGCACTCGAGTGTGAGGCACAATCTTTCGATTCACAGAGGCATGAATTTTTATCTGTTGGTACTTGATAGGGAAGCCTTTGTACCTTTTGATAGTGTTCTATTACTTTCCAGTGCCCCTGTATGCCTGTTTTCCTATTATTTTTTCCCATCGAGCTTATGGGGGAGTCACGGTGGGTTTTGGTTAAACTGTTTTTACTTACAGCTGTTATGGGATGCCATGTAGGTTTTGTGTGTTTACTTTCCTATACTTAATTAGCATCCCTTACGTTGCATTTTCTATATTTGGAGTGTACTAGTAGGGTTAGTTGAATGTTAATTTAGCTTGAGCCCAGGTACATTCACTTACTTCAATTTCAGGTTGTCAGGTGTTGATATATGCTCGTACTTGTCCACTGTGCTCTAGTTTTACTTATTGACCGTGCTTACGCCTTGATATAGCTTCGCACACCAATTACTATCTTTTTTACACTACCTTCTAGCTTTACCACTTTATATTATCATTGGCTTTCTTTACTACTTAGCCTTATTTACTTGTACATTATATTTAGCCCAGTCGACCTATAATGCCAACTAGGTACCTTATTTGGTACTCATGTTGTATTTCTGTACTATTTTCATGGTATAGATTTCGACAACGATTATCAGAGACACCTAGATCATACGGAGTAGATTTATTAATTTATGGAGATTATGGTGAGCTTTGCCATCTGTGATGATCGTGATTTCCTTGATGATATACTGCTTTATTCTATTTAGCGTAGGCCCTATGTAGTTTGTACTTTTGTAGGAGTTGTTTGTATATATTTTCTTTTGGATACTCTGTATAGTAGCTCTAGTGTATTTATAGGTTGTATATCAGTTTCTCATTCTTCCGCCTCTACTTATATTTCTCCTTGTACTTGTTGTTGTTTGCGTGATTTGAATGTCTATTTCCCATTGTGTGTGGCTCCGGATAATAGGGTTAGTCTTGCCTACTAGAGGGTTGTAGATGCCATCATGACCTAGATTTTTAGGTCATGACAGAGTGGTATTAGAGCCCAGGTTCATCGGTTGGAACAAGTAGCTAGTAGAGTCCTGTGGGTCGGTGCATAGACGTTCACATCTGATCTTCGGGAGGCTACTTGGTGCCTTTGGAAAACTCTCATGTTTTGAATCTTATCGTGAATCGATATTCGTACCATTTTTTTTAACTTACCTTGTATTTATTCTTTCGTACATGGTCCATACCAAAGGATCCTCCATTGATCGGGACCCTCCCCTAGCTACTCAGAAGGGGGTAGGGGAGGATTCTTTGCCAGCTCCTACTGCCCCGGATAGTTTACACAAGAAGGAACTGTCTGTGCCACTATTACAGCCAGTAGATCCACCGCCTGCCACATCCTAAAATGTATTGTGGCAGATGTTTCAGATGCTTGACAACACTGTGGAAGATAGGCTGCAGTCTTCTGCTCAGGGAGCCATTTAGGGTGCAGTTCCTCCCACAACTTTTGCAGCTCCAGTACCACTACCAGAAGTACAACTAGTTGCACCATTTAAGGTTGTTGCCCCTATTTCTACACTTGTAGCAGCTCCTATCATGCCTACCTGTGAGGTGCGAAAGATGCTGGCTCACTTCCTGCGGATCGCCCCTACTAGTTTCTTGGGAGCGCAAGGGCAGGAACCCTATGAATTTATCACTGTCAGTGAGAAGTGTCTAGTGACTTTGCATCTTGAAGATTTACATGGGGTAGACTTCACCTCTTACCTACTTTAAGGGTGTCGCCCAGTCTATGGTAGCAAGCGTTTTAGGACTGTAGAAGTCCATGGTCAGCTCCACCCACATGGGGATAGTTCAGAGAGGCATTTTAGCTTAGTATGTTCCCAGAAGAGTCTGTGAGGTGTTAGAGCGTAGTTTGAGGGATTGAGGTAGGGTTCTATGATAGTGTCAAAGTATGAGACATGGTTTATTGATTTGTCCTACCACACTGAAGACTTGATATTTTTTAAGGTAGAGAGGATCCTCCTCTTTGCTCACATACTAAGGCTTAACTTGAAGGGCCATGTTGAGTTGCTTCTAGTGCTATAGAAGTCATTTTTAGATGTCTTTGACCATGTCCTCCATATGGAGATTTTGACTCGCCAGGCCCAAGAGGCAGCAAGAAAAGCCAATGCCACCATAGAGAGTTTTCAGGATCCAAGACAAAGGGTCTTGATTTTGGCTAGCAAGGCTAGTCTAGTCTGTATTATTAGTCCTTCCTTCAGATATGGAAGTCGGTCGAGTAGTCAGTTCATCAGGGGTACGGGTTTAGTTCATGGAGTCAAGCTAGGGCCGAAGATAGTGTTATGAGTGTGTAGAGTGGGGCCACTATGCCAAAGATTTCCCTAGAGTCCCTAAAGATCATTTAGAGAGGGGTTTCTTTGAGTGTAGAGAGAAAGTATGCTTTGCTATGGATTGGAATCATTATAGGGCCACTCAGCCACAGTCGTGTCAGCTCAACCCATACAGGTAGTGCTACCACCAGAGATGAGCTGCCAGCAGTGTAGGGGACTAGTCGAGGGGCCAAAAGAAGGGGTAGGTATGCACAGCAAGGAAGAGGTCAGTGCTTACTCTCCGCCATTCCTAACAGGTCTAAGGTTGAGGCCTCTGATGCAGTTTTTATTTTTAAGTTATCTATTTTCAAGAATTCTACATTGACTCTATTTGATCTGGGTTCTACTTTGTCATTCATATCTTTATAATTTGCTGCATAGTTGGGTGTTGTTAGTGAGTAGTTGCCTATACCCTTTACTGTATCAACCCTTGTGGGTGCAGCCTTAGTGGTAGATCATGTTTATATGTCATGTATGGTGACTATTCAGGGTCACGATACTGTGTTTGATTTGATCAAGCTGGATATGTTAGACTTTGATTTGATTTTAGGCATGGACTGGTTGTGTACCTACCAGTGTTAATGTTGATCCGACTGAGGTTGCTGCAATTTGTGATTAGCCTCGACCTAGTTCCATCACTGATATTTTTATCTTCTTGGGATAGGTTGGGTATTATCATCATTCTTTTTCAGGGTTTCTCTTTCATTACAACCCCCTTGACTAGACTTACAAGGAAGAATATACCCTTCCAATGGTCAGCTAAGTGTGAGTCCAACTTTTTAATGCTGAAGTAGTTGCTGACTACTGCCCTATTTCTTGCTCTACCAGTTTAGGGCAAGCCTTTTAAAGTGTATTG
>JBDJHY010150715.1:0-12888 GCA_039654485.1 Withania somnifera
GAACTAGTACACATAGAATATGGGGCGTTAAAATGTGGCAGCCAAGTGGCTGATTTTTCATGTAAATCGTGCATATATATATATATATATATATATATATATACATATACATATGTGTGTGTGTATATATATATATATAGGTTTCCATTTTTGTGAACTTTCCAATTTTGGAAAGTTTATAATTTGGAGAATTTGAAAAAAATGGTTTTGTTATTTATATTGTGTAATATTATATTTTCCCGTGGTTTTGGATAATGCGCACGTTTTTTATGTTTTGGGTAATGTATAAACTCACTTTCTCATTTAATTTCCAAAATGACAAGTTTTACTCTTAACTTTTTACATTAATATGTCACTCATTTCTTATCAATTTAAGCCCAAACCTGAACCATCATTCCTGGAATTCAGCTCTACACATTAGTATTTTTATTTTTATTTTTTGGGCTGTGAGGACCATAGGCCTAATTTTAGCCCTAAATCCAATCCAAGCTTTCATATAGAAATGTGGGTCTTGTTTAACTCGTCCTGAATGTGGATCATTATTTTGCTAGTTTTATGTTGTTTTGAGATGTCCATGGTTTACCAACTTTTTGGCATATTTTTTTAGATTGACTTCGGTGCCCAGGTAGGTCATGGTTTCCTTCCTCCTAGATTGAGCATATATGTGGTACTTGTATTGAGACTGGTCAATTTATGGGGTTGGATGTTAGGTTTTGTACCCTTGGTTCTTGTTATTTATTTTTCTTGTCGGTTTATTTTCTTAAGCTATGTTACTATTTAGTTGTGGCTCTATGAGGTGGCTCATTGGCCTTATAAAGATTGGATTACCTCTCTTTCTCCTTTGTCTTGTTAAGTTGGCTTGTATTATAAATTAGAGTGGTTGGATTATTTTTAGCCCTAATTGTTAGCCCCGAACCCTAGATAGTATCTATTGGGTAACATTCTTCTATGATTGGTTATTTTCCAGATTCTAGTCTCTTATTGGATATTACTAGTCTAGTTCTTTATCTTAGGTTATTATCCTAGTCCTGTTGAGGTTCATAAGTGAGTTGTATAATTATATTGAGCTATGATAGCCCCGTGTTTATCCATGTTGTGGATGTGGATCTTTGCCCAAGTTTGGGTGTCCTCTAGGAAGTGTTAGCTCTTTTTTCCTGATAACTCTGGGCTATGTATTGTATTTTTTGATGGGAGGGGATTAAACTAGTGATTAGAGCTTAGAATCTATCCCCCGAATTCTAGTTGGTGGCCTTAGGCCGATTTCCACTGTTGTTTTCTTGTGTTTGACAAGCATGCAGGTTATTAGGTTATGGATTGGCGGTTGGGATTTTAAGTCAGACACTTATACTATGACCTAGCTTTTATCATTTTTTTCACTAAAATAACTTTCCTATCTATGATTGTTTATACTTTCCATGACTTTCTTGTGGTATGTAGCTATTTTCTTTATTTATAACCAAAACTGAGTTTTCATTTACTATGGGTATACCTTCTATGACTTTTAGGCAGTATGGAGATATTTTCTCACACTACCTGGTCTTATTTCCTTAAATCATCACAGTGTTTTTTGATAGGCCTATAGGTTGGACTTGAGTTTTTTTACTATGATATGATATACGGGCTGTGTGCTGGGATCGTGAAACCCTTGGTTCTGATAGAGACCTTGGAACTACTTTTAGATTTTGGCAGAGTTTTATGAGGTTTGGCATGCAGATTCGAGTCCCTCTACGGGACCTACTGACCTGCATCGCCATGCTGGGTATGTTGCACAGCTTGGGGGGAGGGGTATACAGTTTAAGTCCTCCATGGGTCCTTCCTTACTTGTGGGGTTATTATTTTTACGTTTATTTTTCAGCACCCCCATGCAATAAATTTGCACTTTTTTAAACCTTTCAATCTTACAGGAGAGCTATGTTGGGTTCCTTACATGCCTGGATGTGCCTGCTAGTAGTATGAATGCTAGTAGGGTTTTTCATCTAGCTAGGTTGAGATTTGTGGCTACTTTCCCCATGGTACTTTCTATTGTTTTACCTTGCTACTTCATGTCTCCCTTTTGTTTCTCTTTTGATGCTTTATACTTGAAATAGCTACACTGGAGCTCCAGGTACACGTCCCACTGCCACTTGTTTAGTGAAGCTCATTAGATATTTGTTTGTAAACTGTTATCTTAGTTTTTTTTATTGCATTCTGCACCTTTCGAATTAATTTCATTTACTTTCCTAGCCTTGTTTTCTAGTTAGTACCAGATAGCTCAAGTTAGCTCACTTTATCTTATAGTTTAGACATATCACTTATATCCTTATCATTTAATAAATGATGGCCTAGGTGTGCATTCTTTCTTCTATGGGCCTACTCATTAGCTTGTTTTATCAATAGTTTTTATGTTGATGTCTCTTGTTAGCTATTTTTTCCTTTTTTTCCCTTAGCTTTCTTGCACATGTCCCATTAATTATCATGTTGTTTTATTACTTATATATCATCCGTGTCTGTCGACCTATGATGCCTACTGGGTACCAGTTTGTTTTGTTACTCTACTACACTTCTTCATCTTTTCGTAATAAAGGGTATAGGTTGGACTATCACTGAGGACATTTTTCATGCAACACGTATTTTTTTAGTATTTGTAGACTATAGTGAGCTCATGGAGTCTGAGCCGCGCCTCTCCTACAGTTGCAACCCTGTCTTACTACCTTCAGAGACAACTTGTATTTTGTAATTGTATAGTGTTGGTTTACTTTGCTATATATCTAGATGCTTCCAATACCACTGATACCAAGTTTTAGGGTATTGTTTCTATTTTTTATATTGTTCGCTTTTTCTCTTTTCTTTTCTTCTTTTCCTTTTGTCTTGGTTTTCTATAGTTTTGGGTTACATCCCATTGCTTGCCTCTCTAGGCTAGGGAATAGGCTTTTCTACTGACAGGATTAGGTAGACACCATCATGACACAGTTTGGGGCCAGACATAACTCTTTACTGATTAGGAGATATGATCATTTAAACTTGACTGATGCATAAAATGATACGAAAACTATGACACAAAAAAGCTTTGAATTTAACTTAGCGCTAGGAGTTACTTATGATCTTTAATCTTATCAAACACTACCGCTGCACTTAAAAATGATTTTATCACCTAGGAACTAGTGATAACTCTCAATAGGTGAGCCTAACACGTATGTTTCATTTCTATTTTATTTCTGCTCTGTAGAATGGTCCAAATTCTAGTTTGAAATTTTAGGGTGTTACAAGCGTGAATCTTGAAGTTGGACTTTAACTTAGAAGTTGAAGAAAGTCTTAAACATGGATTTATAAAGTTTTTAAGGTTTATTCATAAAAATTGAATTGCGTATCGAAGTGTCATAAATTACTTGACTTTTACATAATTTTTGAATCTAATTATGAAACATGTATAAATTGAAAGATTTTGGATAATTAAGCCTAATTAAAAGTACTGATGACGATTTTATCTTAAATTACAAACTGATAAAAGAAGTACCCATTGAGGTTTTATATTGATGTTTTTTGGGGTAATTGGTTATATTGAGGGTATTCCATTATTCTAGAGAGTGAAAGTTGTATCTTATCTAGTTGGTTCCACCGAAGGAAATCTTCTTCTAATGGAAAAATTGAATGTGAACTGCTAGTTTTCTTATGGGATGAGTATTAGCACCGGGAAGGTGGGCACGAGTCCCTTATATTTGTAACCTACTTAGAAAATGTAATGATTATATTTTGTCCTATGTGAGCCTTTGATAGACTTAGTGTATCCACTAGGGGAAGTTGTAGGTATTTTGGCAATGTATGGGGGGCTCTCCATATTGGGTAGTATGTGGATTTGTTTCTAAGGCACGAGGTGTGTCGGTTATAAACTCCCTGGTAAAGAAAATTGAGAGTTTTGAAGTAAAAAAATAAAATAAGATTGTCAATTAAATTTCATTTTTTCTTTATTAGAAACTATTTAGTCTGAAATATTAATTGTTCTTATTTTATACTCTTGAAAGTTGAAGCTTTTTAAACTAATATTGTTAACCTGCATATTGTTGATTCTTGTTACTGAGAGTCAGAGTTAAATGTGATTTAAAGTTGCTGAGTTTGAAGTATTTATTGAGTTTATTTTATTCTCTTTATCTTTAAAGACGAAGCTTTTAAATTGATATTATATATATTCCTTATTTGAGTTAAGTTTTGAAAGTTGAACTTGATATTACTTGTTCATTTGTTGCATATCCTTGATGTGATATTATCAATATAAGATTATTATTTTTACCCCTCACATACTCAGTAAACTTCATATACTGACGGCATTATTTGTGCTACATATTTCACGCCATGCATATCAGGAAAGCCATCCGAACACTCGAGGTTGACTTGATTTGCATTCCTAGAAGATAAAGAAGTGGTGAGTGCTCCTTGCTTTGGGGACCTATAGATGAACTTCATTTACTCATTTGTCTTGATTAGATATAAGACTTTAATATTATTCTCTTATTTCTTATTTGGAGACTAGCTAGCGATCTTGTCCTACCAATCGAGTATTTAACGTATAGAGGCTTTCAGACAGAGTTGTATTAGTATTAAGATTGAGTTTTTACTTACTCATTTATTTTATCTATTGACTGATTTGAGATGACCCATTACTTTATATTGATTACTGTTAATTCTTCCCCTGAGTGTAAGTGATTAGAGTTGTGCATGAGCGAAAGGTCCATGTGAGACTACCTACTAGCTAAGGATGTTGTGTTGCGCCCAAGGAGTGAGCTCAGGTTACGACAATATATGGTAAGTCTTATTAGTAAAACTAATAATTAAGAAACTCTAAAATATAATTTTTTTACCATAAAATAAATCATCTTTATTTTAAGAGTTTTTTTATTTAAATTATGTGCTTAATTTATGTTTTAGGACTCTTTTTGATTACTATTACAAGAAATACAATATAAATTATAATAGAAAACTTGTGAGCGCTCTGAACTCCACTTGAAGGGGAGCCTTGAAGTAACTAGTTAAGTTGTTGCTATGTGACCAAGAGGTCAGCGGTTCAAGCCTCAGAAACAGCCTCTTGCAAAAATACAAGGTAAATTTGCATATATAGACCATTGTAATCAAGCCCTTGCTGAAACCCTGCACGTAACGGGAGCTTAGAAAAGAAAAGAAATTAACATTTGAGGGTTTTGTGATTGGCAATTTACAAATATAAAATTTATTTAGTAATTTAAATAATAAATAAATAAATAAGTTCTAAGATATATTTTAAAAATTAAGGACTCCTAAAATATATGATAAGAGCTTTGGGGAACTAATAATTAAAAAAATCCTAAAATATATGGTAAGAGAAAATCATACATACATACATACATACCAGGTCGTTGGGTCAGACAATAGCCCATTGTCATGAGGCTACCTACTACTACCCTTCTGTAGGTAAGTCAAATGCCAAGTTCTGAACAGGAAGTAACAGGTTAGGATAAGAAAGAGAAAAATATGAACAATAGAAGCTAAATACTAGAAGTTATAGGGTAGTAAAAGGCAACACAGACACAACCAACCTCTATAACATGGCATCAACTAGTACAAGAGTTACTGCAATAGCAAGAATACTGAAAAGATGCAAATTTAAATATAAAAAAAATTCCTAGATGTACAAAACAAGATAAGTCCAAATTTTGAAGGACACAGACTATAGTTAAAAAGAGCTCACCCTGTAACTCTAACTCTAAAAGCTCAACATGAGGCGTAACCATAGAGGCAATGACTCGCACTAGTATTTACATAAAAGATGATGCAAAAGTGTACCATGTGTATCATCTACAATGGTTACCCGGTAGGTATCATAGGCCGATTAGGTGTCATGACCTAAAAACTGACCTGTGATGGCGTCTACATTCCACCTGTAGAAAAGCCTAACCCTGAGCAAGTAGCGATGGGCCAATATTAAGTGTACAAAAAAAAGAGGAGAATAAGAGAGGAAGATGAAGGAGAAACAGTAAATACACAAAAGAAAGGAAGTCCCCTAGAACCTAGTGTTTTCGCACCTAGCATCTATATATATATATAAGAGTATGAAATACAGCCCACAACGAGGCAAGAACTACAAAATATTTGTCCATACTCCAACTAGAACAACTGTGAAGATAGAAGGAAGATCTTCTATCATGGACGCCAACTTCTCACCATATTTTATAAAACAGTACTGAACTAGCTCACATGATCGTGTCCTCTCTGATGACTCATGCTAAGACCTGCATCATAAAAAGATGTTGAAGTACAGCAGGTGTACAAAAAATAATGGGTACCTAGTAGGTATCATAGACTCACTAGGAAAATGTAAGCATAGGCAAGGTAATAAGCGACCATAATAAAATAGGGCAATCGCACATAATGAAAAATCGAAAAGGGATAACGGATGTAAAAGCTAGTAAGTGCATGAAGAATCAACTATTAGTATGTGCAACATCAACTAACAAGTATGAAGAAAAGTCAACTATCATGTTTAACACATAGAACCTAGGCCATAAGCAAATCATGAGTAAAGCGAGGCATACCTTGAGCTCTAACTTAACCATCACAAGGAAGGACCAATAAGAGAATACAAACCAATAATAGGCTAAGCTAATGGTAAATTTAGGGAGTGTGTAAATGATAACTACAAGAGACAGAAAGGAACAAATGATGTCTACTAGCAACCAACCTGGGCGGCATCTAATACTAATGGTAGGTACAACCAAGTAACCCAACAAGTGCATCCCCCATGAGTCCTGAAGAGCAAATTCAATGCATAGGGATGCAATGCAAAAGGGTGCTGAAAAATAAATAGTGCCCGTACGCACCTTCCCTGGTTCATAATATCACAAAAGAGGGACCCATGGATGTTTCCCTATTTACTTACAATACCTACTTAAGTATACCGCTCTCCCGGAAATACGAAATACCTCAAGTATATGCCTTCTACTCTAGTATACCCACCACCCAATATAACATACTGTAGGCATAGCAACCCAAGTCAAAGTGTCCGTGGAATGATTCAATCCACGTATAAAATTCTCATATCAGTGTGTCGGATCCTTAAGGAAGTGCCCTGGTGCACGTACATACAGAATATCATAAAAGTCCACTAGTGGTATAGTCATTAGGGCAAAAATGTCAAAACTCAGACTCAGCCCGTATATCATATCTCAATGGAAAATAACTCAAGTCCTACCAAATAGGCAAATCCAAACCACAGTAAAAATTTAATTTATGCCATGTAGGCAATACCCAGAACTTAGAGTGCCAGTAAGAAAATAGATCATCTAGTGCGAGGAAATATCTCCGTATTGCTACCACAATCATTGATACATATAATGTATAAGAAATCACTTTTCCATTTTTTTCTATAAAAATCAAGTTACCTTATAAAAATATTAATGCATGCATGTAGCATAGAACTAACCAGTTGTATAAAACTGGTCTACAACTACTAACTTGAATCCAATGAATGGTTACCAAGCCTTGTCACAAGGTACTTCATCTCTTAGCCCAACAACAGTCCTGAACCACGAGCAGTCACACAAAAGATGCCACAACTTCAAAGTGATCTCCAACTAACGTCATAGTACACACCCATACAAGGGAAAACATAAAGCTATCACATCTTAAGCCAATATAACTCACTCTCAGGCTTGCACTGCGCTAGGGTACAATATCATCACACAGGACATCTCACAATCTAGGAAAGACATATTCATCTATCTATAGCCAAGTGACCATACACATCTAGCTATACTCAACAACTAAGGTAGAACACAGAACAATCAATCATTCTAGATCGGCTCTAAAGCGACCAGCCTAAACTAGGGGATAGCTACTATGCTCTAACCACTAGAATAATACCCTCCCAACCATCTACGTTTTAGAGTCAACCTATAAATAACATGCACCAAAGGTTATAATCCTCCCCAACCATATTATGTTCTAGAGTCAGAGTCGAATACACGGGTAGGACAATATAGCCACTGTTTAAGTAACTAAGTCAAAAGCCAGTTAGTAGGCCATAGTCTGAAAGAATAACCATAATGGGGCTCCAACTAGTGATCCTAGCCCCGAGATGGAAGTTTACCATACATATACTCCACCTAGTGAACCCATCCCAGAGAGGAACTTTACCATAGATATATCACACTGGTACCTAATTTGAAGAAAGTAGACCGTATCATATCTAACGCTGAAAAAAACCTCGAAAGTCATACTGGAAGAAGCTGAAAATTGCGAATGAGCTCGGCATCACATGAATCTAGAAAAAAAATAATCTATGAATCTCTTAGAGTAAATCAAGACCCATATTTCTATACAAATAGTAGGGTCGACATTCAAACTGAAAATGGGTCTATAAATATTCATAGCTCGAAAAAATAGAATATTTATACCATCGTCTAAAGCACATCTCACAGGTCGTGTAGTATAAAATATGGCTCAAACCAACAGCAAAAAATGAAATAAAATGCCCAAAAATTATATATAATATATAAAACTTTACCATAATAGAGTAAACAAAGAACCCAGTAGAAACGATTTTAGAATCAGTAGAACATAATTACACCGATCAAAACTATGATTTGGACTCTTTGTGCTACTGATTTTTGCTCTGGATTTTAGTAAATTAGGAGAAACTTGAGAAAATTAATCAAGAAATGAAAGAAAGAATTATATATAATCCTGCAAAGTTGGTCACGCAACTGCGGAGCCAGTCCACATGATCGAAACCCCTAGACTCCTCATTTACCACAACCTTAGCCTTACGATCACGATGCACACTATGCTAGGCTTATGAAAATGCGGCCAAGGCCACACAACTCCCACACTTTGGTGCCCCGCCAGCCTCAATTTGTATAATTGAGGCTCAGAATGGAACTAAGTCTGATTTTGACAAGCTATATATAAAATATTTATGTAATCTACATTCTAGACTCAATAGAATTGATGAAAAGGAGATTTGGGATTGTATAAGATGAGTAAGGCCAGAAGTAGAAGAAATTAAAGAAATTTAAACTGCAAAATTACTTGGGAACCAACCTACCAATCTCAATAAGTCACAAATGACTTGGGGTTAGAACAACACTATAAAAATAGAGAAATTGTGGAATCATGGAAATTGACCAGAGGACCAGTACAATATCAACCATTAAAGAAAGTTTCATTCGCAAAATTTAAGAAGAAAGAAGCACCTGAAGTCTGAAACAACAAGAATGTAAAATTCACACGATTCTCTTAACCTTTCAGTTGCCTCCTTGACTAGATTATTCACCCATCAAACTTCCATAATAAGAGTATCCTTACACCTAAGCCATTCACATTTCTTGTTAGTAATGACCTCATGTTACTCGGCATAAAATAACCAATCATCCAATCAAGCTGACTCATAATGAAATGTACAGGAGGGGCCTAGTATATAACAACAAGGAATAAAGATGTGGATGAAATAAGATGTACCTTCATTAACTCTACGGGTAGGGTCAATTTGTAGGTAGCCCCTCTAATCAACTCTGTAATCTCATATGGCCCCAAATGAGCCAAAAATCATCAATTCTCCAATACTAAACTCAAGAAGCACGTATATTATTTGTATATCTCCTCTGTCTACTCTATGTTGTTTGAAATCTAACCTAAATAGGTCTGGCTCTCTCTATAGCATCTCGAATCAAATCCAAATTTTGAGGCCAAATCTGACACAACTATATCGATCCATCGGTGATTTGCAGCACCTACCATAACAAACCCAGAATGGAAATATTTGAATAGTAGAATAGTAATTGTTTCCATATAAGATTTATCAAGGACAAATGTCAACCTCAAACAATACCAAGATAGAGGACACAAGATTGCAATATATCCTGAGGTACCCAAATAATCCTCTCAGACTGGATATCAATTTGTGAATGGAAAATTAGCTTTGTACTATCCTCAGCAAATAATTAAGTGAACTAGATGTTGTTATCAGATATAATAGAGCGGGGGTCTTGTATAAGAAAAGGAACTCTCAAACATAAAAGCAGCAAAACTCTCTACACATTTTTTATGCCTAGGTGTATGGAATATCTAGTACAACGGCCTCATGAAGAATAATCTGAATTAGTAACCAACTATGGAACTTTAATAACCAATGCCTATCTATAACATACCATTAGAATCTAAGTTAACCCCATAAGAGAGATCCTAAGAGATCTCCTCATGTATAATCATTTAACAGAATCACAAAAAGGCAACACATACCAACCGACTAACCATTAACACCAGGTACTAGGGGAGCTTACCTTGACTGCAAAGCCAACCCTAATTTTAGCCTTGAAACTGAAATCCAAGTGATTATCTAAACCTTGATCATCAAAATCAACCCACCAACCTGAAATCAACTAGGAATCAAGCAAAAAAGACAATTGAAACTCAAAGGAAATCATCACCCTAAGGTACTCCATCATTCTACTCACATATGGATAATTACCCCATCTCACGACTGTAAACTCAGTTGTCGCTGTCTAATATCAAAATAGTGCAATAAACCAAGCCATCACGGTATCTAAAAGCTAAATAACCAAAACTAGTTATCATCACAAACTAATAACAAGAATGAACTCCAACTACTCAAAACATTCTAAAGTTAAGTGCCCATAACTCAGAACCTGAGAACCTTTAAATTTTCATACAAAGAACACAATCCAAAAACTGAATCACAAACCTAGTATAAGCTAATCACTGGTCTAAACACAAGAAATCACAACAAAAAACAAAATCAGTATCCACTCATGGATCAAGCCTGCACACTGCATTAGGCGACTAAGACTAAAAATGCATCATATAACCTAACATGTGAAATCCTAAGGAGTACCAAAAATTTGGTCCACCATTAAAGAAGCATTTCTTTCTACTAGAGTAGTTACATGCCAACAAGCGCAAAGACTAACCATTAGCAAACACAACTGAGCCCAAGAGGCAATATCCAAAAAGCTATTTTAACTTGACATGGGTGAAGGATAAAGATATCTCTTTGGAAACCAATCTGTAACTAAAGGGAATTGAATAGAAAAAGTAATCCATTTACTCATAAGAGTTGTGTATTCTGGTTTGTAGAACCAACTAATGGAAGTAACGAAAAACACGGATCATAACCTAGAGAAACCAAATAACTTGGGGTCGAAAGAATGCCACAATAGGATAGCAGGGCATCTGCCGGCAAGAATGAAGAAGCATCAAACATGGAATGTTAATAAGCACCCCTGAAGGACTAATATCGTAACTTGAACATAAAGCAGATCTCAATAGGCAAGGGCCTAAGGACCCCTATTACCTTAATGAAGTACACCGTTCATGGATAAGGTATAATCACAATATAACCATCAGTATCAAGAGAGAATAGGTTAATCTTCCATGACCGACAAAATCACTAAGTCCACCTATTAAAATAAGGCCCAACTCCACTATCTCACAACATCTACAGGATAAAATTGTCAAGCAACTCAAATCGCTCATTATGATCCACCAATATAAAATTCCCTCCTCATACTCGGGGAAACAAAAGGACCCCAAGAATAATATCTACCACTCAGGGTAGGACAAGACAAGGGCACTCAAATATCAGCTAAGATATAGTAAGCCCCGGCTATACAAAAGAAACTTAGCCCATGGATCACAGGACCACAATATAACAAGGAATCACAGGAACCCTTAGGCTAAAATACAAGACCCATCCCACCAATAAGAATCAGTACCCAGGTGAAATCGAATAACCCCATGAAAGAGGGCCACGAACATCAAAGGGCTAAAAGCAAGGCCTAAACCCAGTCTATGACACAACATCAACACGAGTAAGGATGCTCAAGCTAGAACAGATAAAGTACATAAGAAATAAGTCAGCGACACGGCCAAGTCAACATAAGAGAACTAGGCATGGAATAGAATAAAATAGTATCATAAATAGAGATAAAAAATAGATCACTCAAAGAAACCCTGAACCGTATCACAAGACGAAGGATAGAACACCACTAGAAGACTTCGCTAACCAGCCTAACTAAGGCATCTATATCCAAGGCACTCCCTATCCCAAAAACCAAGCCCTCTACAAGCATAACAAGAACCACCAATGTCATCACCTACTCTAGCTGACTGAAGAGGAAGGGCTACAATCACTATAGATTATATGTCTTGCACTGCGGACACTCTCTAGCGCAATGTCCTAACTAGCCATACTCATAAAAAAAACCAAGTTCTTTTCTTATTGGGACCACGAACTAAACTACTCTGACCATACTAGCCCTGCGAACCAGAAGATACACCCTTGATGGGCTGTCTATTCTAAGTACATAAACCTCTATCGACGGACTAAAATATGGCCTATACAAGATGAGTATTCTAACCCGATTGGAACTGTTGATGAAGTCTCTGTCTATCATACCATTAACTCATAGATCGGGTATAACTAAAAACACTCTATGAACTCGAAGGAATAATCGAAAAACCCATACCTGAACTCTGGATACTCATAGCAAGCTGTTGTGATAGAAGAACTCCAAGAAGGGCGAAATCAATGGCCTCATGTCAAAACCTACCACATATAACGAAAATAACGAAATTATCATCCCTTCAAAATGGATATTGATTACTACCATCCCTCGTCATTCAACAAACTTCCTTGCTTCCAACCTATAGGTATCACAGTAAGCCTCTTCAATGTCCTCCAACTTTCTAAAGATTTGTCCAAGAGTATGTCCTGTAACTACTAAGTTCCCTTTCATCATATGGAGCGGAAACCAATCCTATGAAAAAGTCTAACACCCTTCTATATTTTGTATCATACAGTATAGGGATACTTTTAGTCATCTTGTAAAACTATGCTGCATAATGCCAAATGGTCAGAGACGCCTG
>JBDJHY010150724.1:0-12888 GCA_039654485.1 Withania somnifera
GATGAGAATTTATCCTTTGTTGAGGAGCCAGTGAAGATTTTGGCTAAGGAAGTGAGAAAGTTGAGGTCCAGGGAGATCCCAGTAGTTAAGGTACAGTAGAGTAATCGTTCGATTGAGGAAGCTACATGGGAGATCGAGAGTGAGATGCAGAAGCAGTATACACAACTGTTTAAGGCATCAGGCACATTATTTTCCAATCTATTCCTTGATTTTACTTGACTATTGGGGACGAAAGTCCTTTTAGTAGTGGATGTTGTAATGACCCTCATGGTCATTTATAATAAATACATGATGTTTTGTATTCTATAGTATTTTAGTAGTTTCCCCAAGTCATTTATGACTTCTTAGGACCGACAATTCGAATCCCTGGTAACTCAGTCGAGAAATATCTCAATTTTCATATTTTAGAGCCTAAGACTAAGTATTCGTTGACTAAAGTCAACATCCCTTCAAAATGATCTCAGAATTTATTTTCGACAGTTTCGTCAGCTCCGAAATACCAAACAAAGTCAAGGTTCACCTTAAGTTTGTGTTTTGGAGGTTTCGTCTGCAAGTTATATGAAATTGTGCAATTTAGTTAAGTTTGAAGCCTAAAGTAGAGCTTGAGTTGTAATTCTATGTTCGGAGTGTCGAATTGGAATTTTGATTCTTCTAGCAGCTCCAAAATGATGATTTTAGGCTAGGTGAGGTGTTGGTACAGTTTTTGGGCTTGTCATTGGATTTTTGAGGTGTTGGTGGAGAAATGCACTTTTGGCTACTTTTGGTTTCAGGGGTCATTTTGAGTAAACGACCTCGGATTTCAGTTTCATCGATTCTGTTGAGTCCGTAATGTCATTACCATGCTGTTTGCATATTTTTTTTTTGTCATAATTGGACTCCGTTTGATCCCTGAGTTCCTGGTTATGAAACCTAGAAAATTGCAGTTAGAATCTGCAACTGGAGAAAATTCCCTTCAGCAAGATCTCGGCCCCTGAGGCGCGATTGTAATGAACTAAGATATCCCCTTTTGCACTATTGCGGTACCTTGGCGCAATCGAGATAGGTTCTAGGAACACTCTTCTGCGCGATTGAGATTCCTGGAAGGTTCCTTAAGTGCGATCGCGCTGGCCTTGCGCAATCGCGATGAAGCGCGGCTGGCAGCTTAAATTCCTGCAGCCACCCTATTTCATTTTATTTGTTCCAAAACTCAATCCTTCGGTTCTAGGAAAACAAATACATTCCCAAACACCATTCCAAGACCAAAGAAATTCATCTCAATGTTCTTCATCGATCTCTAGACGATTTTGGTAAGTTTCCTTCTCATTTTCTTCCTTATTTTCTTAATTTTCTCCATTAATGGCTTGAAACATGAAGTTTAAGAAATCATCCCATAACTCGATTATTTTTTTATAATTCTTCGTTAATTGGATATATTGCTCCTAAGATCATTAATTCTTTATAATTCCAATATTATAATCGTAAAGATTGAACCTTTAACCCCTTTTGGAATAAATCTATCTAGGATGATTTAAATCCCTTCCCTCATTTTTATTGTGCTTAAATATTGAGCACAGGTTCCTGGCAGCATTAGGAAACCCGATTTTTGGTCCAGTTCAAATTTCATTATAATTACACCATTAGACTCTTATTAATATATTAAATTCTTTAGTGCAAGTTTCAAATCATTTGGGGCATGTTTGATATCAGTCGGAGTATGATATGTGGATTTGCAGCATTTTATCGTCGGAAGACAGGTAGGCTCAATGGGGCTATCTCTAGGTTTATAGATTTAATAATTGTACTAAATAGCATTCTTGGGTTGGGTAGCTAGGTTGAGAGCACCCCAGTACCGTTCTTTCGTCTGTTCTATATTGATAATGATATGTTGGCACCCGAGTGATATGGGGCCCGAGACTTAGGATCTAATTATAGATACTCGTTCAGGGTATAAGATGTGGATATTTCATGTTTACATGTGATTTATATGTGTTATTCACATATGTTGTGCCTTCATGACACGAGAGGCCGAGCCTAAGGCTCTAATGAGAGTATATTAGGGCTGGGTTGGTATCACCACTTGATTTTTGAGCCGTAGAGGCTAAAGAAAGATTCGATAATGATGATGATTCACAATATGAATTGAGAAACTGGAACACTTAATGGTAATATAAGTAATTTGGTTTTTATAGATTTGGACTTGATATGGAGTTGAGCACCCAGTAATACTATTTTTACTTGTTTTACTCCAGCCTTTCCCTCCTGGCGCTAGGGAAAAATATTATTTACTTAATTAATGCTGACACTTGAGTCCAATCTAGAATCGGTAGTAAGTACACTGTTGGGACTTGAGTCCTTCATCGTACGATAGTGAGTACAGCTTGTGACACTTGTAGCACTACTGGTTATGGATACATGGTGATACCCGATTTATTAATGGTTATGATCAGATATGATAAGATACAGGCTTATAGCCTTGATTTTTTGAGCTGTGCTTGAAGGTACGATTGATATTCTGCACGATACACCAAACTATTTGATATGGGCACTAGATGCCAAACTATTGAGACCCTTGAGACTATGTGATTTGGATGTGAGGATATGTTGACGTCAGATTTGTACGTGGTGATGCACCCCCATGGACCTACCTCCAGGCTTCCACACAACACGAAGAGGGGGTATGTGGAGTATGGGGGATAACATACACCAGGAACTTTAGGGTTGCCTTCCATGGGTTCTGCCTACTGGACATACGGGTACCAGAGGAGATGTGTACACAGGATGGTTACTTGATGCATTATGTTTATTTTTCGCACTTTTTTTCTTCAATGTACCCTGGCTGAGATGTAAGGCCTACGGTGAGCATGTTTCTTATGGTGTATGCTGCACTTCTTTCTGGGGGACTTGTCAGCATTTAATTATTTTACTTTATATTTGTATTACTGTATAGTTGTCCTTGTTGGTTACTTGTTGTTTCATGTTGTGTGGGACTAGTTCTTTAAACTCTTATTCGACTATTTATCCTTTCACTTTAGGTTACGGGTATACCGACCATGTTCTACTTGTATCTTCCTTGATTCCCATTATTGATGTTATATTTCACATATGTTGTTACAAGGATGTCAGGTATGTTTCCTTCCATTACTTATGATCCTTTTTTGTGATTAACTAGCACTATCAACCTATGTGACACTTGTTTCGTACTTGAGTTGCTAGTTTTTCTGTATTATACTATTTGGTTCTATGACCCTTCTTCTTGTACTTGGTTATTTACTACTTTTATTATTGTTATGCGCTCACTGGGCCCTCGAAGCCTACTAGGTACGGGTTGCTTCGACTACTTGTACTCATACTACACTTGCACTTGTGAAGATCCGAGTACAGGTTCCCACTCATGATATATAGACTGTTGTTCATTCAGATTCCATTCATATCAGAAATTCAGGGTGAGTTTGGCGTCCATCTTTGTCCTGCTTCTATTCAGACTTATGTTTATTGGTCTCTATTTTATTTTGGAGACATAATGATACTATATTTACTTCGGTTTTATGATTCTGTACTTAGTGGTTAATTTGACACTGATACCAGATTTTGGGTGGTTATTTCTTTATTAATTAATTTTGCAAAACTATTATTTTATTTTGACTTTTGATATTCTTCTGTATTAAAGGTAGTACTCCTCTTCTTTTTCTTCGAATTATAGGGTTTGGTTCTCCTACTGGTGGTGTAGTATATGCCATCATGATCTATGAAATCAGGTCTTGACAGGGGCTCGAGGTCACTATGCCCGAGATTGCCTTCAACGTAGGGCTTCTCAGGCCACAACGCTTCCTGTTCAACCATTATAAGTAGTTCAGGGAGTCAGAGGTAGGCCACCAGCCTTTTAAAGAGCCAGGGAAGAAGACTGGGTAGCTAGAAGTAGAGGCAAAGGAATAGGTGTTGTGCGGGAGAGGGAGCAGCGCCAACTTTATAATTTTCCTAATAGGGATGAGGTCGAGGCGTTCGATGCAGTTGTTACTGGTATGTTATCTGTATTTGGGTTTTCTTCATTAACTTTATTTGATCTGGGTTCCACCCTATCCTACATTTCTATTTATTTTTGTTCTATATGGGGTATTGACAGCGAGTGGTTTCATGTGCCCTTGAGTGTATCTACCCCTGTGGGTGTCTGGTGACTAGCCAGGGTCATGACATATGTTCTGATTTGATTGGGCTGACTCTGTTGGATTTTGATGTTATTCTGGGAATGGACTGGTTGTCCTCTTATCATGTAGTCCTAGATTGTTACACCAACAGTATCGTTATCCCTATCAATTCCTTATCCTCATCCTCATCCTCAACCTCTTATTTGTGGCTGGTGTACCCCCAGTGGTGTTGCATGGCACCACTAACCATTCATTAGTTCTGGTCATTTCTTATTTTCTAGCCCACAGACTTGTTACTCGAGGTTTTTATGCTTAATTGGCCCACGTCAGAGATGTTAATGATAGTCCCTGTCCCCTAAGACTGTGCCAATTATTAGGGAGTTTATTGATGTCTTCCTTGCCTATTTACTGGCCTTCTACCTAAGTGGGATATAGACTTTTCCTTCGAGGTTGAGTCAGGAATAACCTATTTCCATCCCTCGGTACCGTATGGCACCAGCTGAGCTTCGTGAGTTAAGCATACAACTGTAAGACCTGCTTAACAGGGGCTTTATCCACCCTAGTGTTTCACTTAGGGTGCTCCGGTGTTGTTTGTTAAGAAGAAGGATAGGTCCCTATGGATGTGTATCATTTATAATCAGCTGAAAGAGGTGACTATTAAGAATAAGTATCCTCTACCTCGCATTGATGACTTGTTTGATCAGCTTCAGGGATCCATGGTGTTTTCAAAGATTGATCGAAGGTTTGGTTACTACTAGTTAAAGGTTCGGGCTAAGGATATCCTGAAGACAGCTTTTCGGATGAGATATGGCCATTACTAGTTTCTGGTGATGTCATTTGGGATGACTAGTTCCCCTGCAACTTTTATGGATTTGATGACTCGGGTATTTTGGCCTTATCTGGATTCATTTGTGATTGCCTTCATTGATGATATACTAGTGTACTTGCGGAGTCGAGCTGAGCATAAGGGACACTTGAAGATCGTATTGCAAACTTAGAGCGACTGTACGACAAGTACTTAAAGTTCCATCTCATTTTTAGGTCATGTGGTATGGGTGCCGGCGTCAGTGTTGATTAGGCTAAGGTTGTAGCAACGTGTGATTGGCCTTGACCTACATACGTTATTGAGGTTCCTAGATTTTTGGGGTTATCCGGGTATTACCAATGTTTTGTTTAGAGTTTCTCTTCTATTGCAGCCCCCTTGACTAGACTGGCACCGAAGGATGTGCCCTTCTAGTAGTCAACTGAGTGTGAGGCCAGCTTTCTGAGGCTGAAGGAGTTTCTAACCACCGCTCTGGCTATTATTCTTCCCATTGAGGCCCAACTGTTTACAGTTTATTATGATCTTTTAGGTGTCAGTCTGGGTTGTGTTCTGATGCAGCATGGCCATGTCATAGCCTATACTTTGAGGAAACTAAAGGATCAAGAGCGCAAATCTAGAGGCATTACCTTCTGGGGTTCACTGCGAGGTATTCATGAATCACTACAGCTCGCAGTACATATTGAGTTAGAAGAAGCTTAACTTAAGGCAACAAAGGTGGGTTAAGCTCCTAAAAGACTACGAGTTGACTATTCTCTACCATCCGGGAAGGGCTAATGTGTTGCCAATGCCTTGAGCTAAAAGGCAGTGAGTATGGGTAATCTAGCAGCGGTGCCTGCTTCTACGAGGCTACTAGCTCGAGATTTGCAGTTCTCGGCCAGCGTGATGGTTAGGTTGGGTCTTTTAGCACCAGAGCAAGTTATTGCCTGTATTGAGCCCAGATAGTCTTTAATTGGCAAGATTTAATAGCACTAGTATGAGGACCTACGCCTAGTTCAGTTGAGGAAGATGGTCCTATTGAGTGATTTTGATTGGGACAGGGTAGATGTCACTGGTGTATTATGGGTTCATAGTCAGATGTCGTTTCGAGGGTTGGTGATCTGATCTAGACATTACTAGTTAGCCCATAATTCTAGGTACTCTATCCATCCAAGTTTTTTGAGGATGTATCACAATTTGAGGCAGCATTACTGGTGGCGGGGTATGAGGAGGTCTATAGCGTCCTTTGTGTCTCGGTGTTTAAACTATCAGTAGGTAAAGTTTGAACACCAGAGGATGGGCAGTGAGATGCAGAAACTCCTTATTCCTGAGTGAAAGTGGGAGCAAATCATGATGGACTTTATTATAGGCCTTCCCCATACTTCTAGATGGTTTGATTGTATATGGGTAGTTGTAGATCGGCTGACCAATTTAGCTCACTTCCTACCAACGCGTTCGACTTGGGGTGCAGAGAGGTTAACAAAGTTATATGTCTACGAGGTTGTTAGACTTTATGGAGTATGGTGTCTATCATTACTTATCAACACACACAGTTTACCTCTTGATTTTGGAGGTCGATTCAGCGAGAGTTAGGTACAGAAGTTGATTTGAGTACAGCTTTCCATCACCAGACAGATAGGCACTCCGAGAGGACTATTCAGGTACTTCAGGATATGTTGTGTTCCTATGTTTTTTTATTTTAGAGGTAGTTTGGATAGGCACTTAGCTTTGGCAGAGTTTTCATATAATAACAACTATCACTCTAATATCCAGATGGTACCATTTGAGGCTTTGTATGAAAGTCATTGTAGATCGCCCATTGGTTGGTTTAGTGGTAGTAAGGTTCAACTTTAGAGTTTTGATTGGCTCCACGATACTACAAATCATGTCAGATTTATTTAGGATAGGTTGCAGGAAACCCAGAGTAGGCAGAAGTCCTACACAGATAGTAGGCTTTGGACCCTTGAGTTTAGTATTAGTGACCTGGTTTTCATTAAAGTTTCACCCATGAAGGGCGTTATGTAGTTTTATAGGCGGGGTAAGCTTAGCCACCGATTCATTTAACCTTGTGAGGTATTGCATAGAGTTGGGGATATTGCATACAGACTTGTCTTTCCACCTGAGTTAGCTGTAGCTAATCCATTTTTTCATGTGTCGATGCTCCGCCACTATATGCTGGACTCGTCCCATGTCCTTCGTTGGAAGGATATGCAGATTGATGACACAATGACATATATTGAGGAGCCTGAGGCTATTATAGATTGAGATGCGAGACAGCTTAGGTCGAGGGAGATTCCGGTAATGAAGTTTCGTTGGGCACATCAACTAGTTGAGGAGGCCATCTATAAGACAGAGTGTGATAGGGGTCTAGATGGACCTTAAGTTTGTGTCTTGGACCTTTCATTTTGAGTTTGGGTTGGTTATATGGAAACTCAGCCTAGCCAAATCTCATTTTAGAGCCTAGGTGGTATGTTGATGATCGTAGTGTCAATTGGGTTTTCATTGATTCCATCAGCTCCGAAATGTTGATTTTAGATAAATTGAGTTATTGGTTCACTTACTGGGGTTACGGTTACTGTTTTGAGGTTGTGGGTGGAAATTATCAACCTTGTCCTAAGGCATTGACTTAGTCAATATTCTTTTGAAATGACCTTGTATGTCGTTTTCATCTTTACTATTGATTTTGTAATGTTATTTTGGATATGCATATGTAGTTCATTTTTGTAATTTGGTTTCCAAAAGCATTTCGGGTGTTGTTCCGGGCCATTCTGCTATTGCAAATTTCTGTTGTATAAATTGTATCTGGTGCAGAAATGTTCCTTCTTCGCAATGGCAGAGCCTACTCACACGATCGCGATGCCTTGCCTCTCTACCCTACGTGATCACGACCCTAGCCACATGATCGTGATGCTTTACCCTTTTACCCTAATTGATCGCAGTCCCAACCATGTAAGCCCGATGATTGGCATCCCATCTTATCGCGATCGTGACACTTTCCCATGGGATCGCGATTAACAAAGGCCTGGCAATATATAAGATATTTCCTTAAATTTGAAGAGTACTTCCTCCTTTCTCTGTTCAGTTGCTCCTCCGTCCAAGCTGAATTTTTGGTTTCAAACTCAACCAAATTGAAGGGAAGTCCCTTCCCAAGGTCCCCCTTGTTCTCCTTCTCGTTGGTAAGTCGTTTCTTCTTTTTTTATTTCGTGAATTGGTGGTTTTTCTCCATAGTTGGTCCTTGAATTGTTGCAGTTGTTTCACCCTGATTTCTTAGTTGATTTGTGGTGTAATTCTTGTACTTTGGCTAGTTAATGCTTAGCGTTAAGGCGGCACCCCAATCCGGCTGTGTATTTCTCCTGTTTTAGCTTATGGTATTTGTGCAACGTTTTGCACTTTTGATTACGCCGCTTCCAAGTTGTTTTGAGGACCCTCTGATGGTCCGTATAGGCTTAAAATCGAACCACGTGTTCCTTGAGCCGAACCCTTCGCACTAGTATTTTTAGTTTAATATTTTGGGCCGTGGGGCCCACGAGCTTATTTCGGTGCCCGTTTCCTGACTCAATTGCTAAATTGCAACATGGGTCTCTCTGTTACTATTTTGACCCCTGGGCTTGCATTTTTATTTAGTTTCAGGTGGTTTTTACTATAAGGAGCTTTGAATCCATAACGTGCACACTTTGAGGATTTTCACCGGTATCCATGTAGGCTAGGTTTATTTTGTGCAATTTAGATTGAGTTAATATTATTATTCTTATGACACTGGCTAGCAGTGTGGGCTGGGATACTTAGGTTAATCCTCGTTTCTCTATTATTATTCACTATTAGATCCCGAGGGCCCATGATAGGGCATAGAGGGTGACGGGTTACATGTCGTGGTATTAGCCAACATGTGAGATGAGATCTTAGCTGGTGGCATATGGCTGATCCTAGACTCTGCTTATTTTCCACTTTCATCGCTATTTCCCTTATTGCTGCTGCTATATTTACTGTTGGACTAATGCTGGCACTGAAGGGCTGGACCCGCATTTGGCATTAGCACGAAAGGGCTGGGCCCTCATTTTGATATTGGCCCTAATGGGTTGGGCCATCATTTTGATATTGGCCCTAATGGGCTAGGCCCTCATTTTGATTTTGGCACTAAAAGGGTGGGCCCTCGTTTTGATATTGGCACTAAAGGGCTGGACCCTCATTTTGATATTGGCACTAAAGGGCTGGGCCATCATTTTTTTATGGTACTGACAGGGGGTGTGTGCCAAGGTAGATACTATCTATTTTACTTTCTTATGCCCTTGTGTATTTTCCTTAGTATGGTGTGTACTCACTGGGCTTAAGGGGGGAGTTACGGTGGGTTTTGTCGTTCTGTTTGTGCTTACTAGTAGGATGGGGTGCCAGGTAGGTTATGCTGTGTTGTTTGTACTTATCGATGGTATGGGATGTTGGTAGGTTGTTGTGTGTTTACTTTTATTCCGCATTAGTAGTATCTTTTTATTTCAACACTTATGCATAGTTCTTGTGTATATGGTATCATGGTTAATGAAGTTTGACAGAGCAGAAGCACGGGTATGTTTCTTTACCTTATTATGAGTTTTAGATTTTGGACTCTATAGTGTGTATCTATCATGTTTAGCTTCTGTAGTTTTATGTTAGTACATTCGATATCTTAGTTTCATTTCTCCTTATTATTTCTGTGTTATTACAGACTTGTTTTACTTCCTCAGTTTATTACTCGCATTTTATTCTTAACCAAGTCGGCCGATGATGTCTACTGGGTACCTTGTTTGGTACTCATGTTGCACTTCTGTATCTTTTTCGTGGTATTGATAGAGGCAGGGGTTATCAGCGATGCAGTGATCATGCAGAATAGATCCAGTTGACTATAGAGAGTATGGTAAGCTTCGTCGTACGAGCCGACTGTCGTTTCCTTCATGTGGCTTGTTTCATTCGGTCCATAGATGACCCTGTATTGTATTATCTATTTGGGGAACTTGGTATTTGGTATCCTTCATTATCCCGTATTGTAAATCCACATGCCACTGACACCAGGTTTTGGGATTCAAGTTTTTGTATGATTTCCTGTTAGCTCCCGTTTTTATGTATTGTTTATTATTTTCTTTACTTTTCTGGTCATTTTGAGAGTCTACAGCCCGTTGTGCATAGCTTTGGGATTTAGGGCGAGGCTTTTCTACAAGAGGGGTGTAGACGTCATCATGGCCCGAGATTTTAAGTCGTGATGTGCCACTAATTTTGAGGGTAGGTCTAAAATCTGCAGGCAAACACACTAATCTATTCTGAGATCTCATAAAACCCAATTGAGCCCAACATCCACAAGTCTTTGGTATTAAATTCAAAAGCAAGGATCCCAATCTACGTGGATATTTTCTATACTCTGTGCAATATGAAGTCTAAACTTATAAGTCTGGCTCTCTCAGTAGTATCTCAAATCAAATCAGACGTCTAAAGTCAAATCTTAATAATTTTATACCCACCAGTCTATGATATGTGATCTATACCATAGAAGGTCTCAAATGGCACAATCTTGATGATCAAGTGATAAATTACTGTAGGATAATCTTGCTAAAGTCAAATATTGATCCCTACTACCACTCAACCCAAAACATATGCTCAAGGCATAACCTGAAGTACTTGAATAATCTGCTCCGACTGCTTGTCTGTCTGAAAAGCTGCCAGCTATCACTGTACCCATCTCATGCTGTACAATCCTCGAAAGTGAAAAAGTACAAGTATGTACCTATGTTTGATATATGAGATCGCAGGAAAAAAATCAATGATAAGTCGTTCCTACTCCCACCCATAAATAGGGGGTCGCAGAAACACACTATCTGGAATGCAGTGCTCAAACCTCATCCGCTAGTAGCTCAAGCATCGAAAAATAAAATCTTGAACTACATCATACGGACGCTAAGATAGCAATGGTCTTCGCATAAAACTGTGGCAGGGCTGAATGGAAAACTGGACTATGACCACCATTCGATATCACAAGATCATGATATATCCAGAGGTATCTGAGTAATCAGCTCCCACTGCTATCAGTCTATGGATCAAAAAATCAGTACATACTATCCTCAGCAAATCAAGATGTGGATCGGGTATTAATGTCTGAAATAACTAGAACTGGGATATCATATAAGAAAAAGATCACTCAAACATGAAGGTCACAATATCCTCTACACCTCCCTACTATGCCCAAGTGTATGGAACATCTGGTACAATGGGCCTCATAAAGAAAAGTCTGAATGAAGTCGTCAACTCTGGAACTACAAGGACCAATGTATACTCACAATGCATGGTCAAAAGCTAATAAAACCCCACAGGAGAGAGCTTAATACTCTGAGATCCTTAGGTATAATCAACTAATAGCATCACAACTAAACCCATGGTGAATACCTGATCCTCAATCATCGATGTCAATCCATCAATCTTTAAATCAACCCGAAATAAACAAAAAAATATGCCTGAAACACAAGTAAACGATAACCCCAAGCTACTTTGCATATTACCCACAGATTAACAGAAGCCTCAAGTCATGACTATAAGCTCATCTATCGTTATCTCATTGAAATGCAGTATGCAAACCAATCCATCGCGTCATCCAAAATAAAATTTTCTGAAATTAGTGATCATTACAAGCCGAGAATAGGGATAAGCTCCAACTACTCATAGCTTTATAAGGTTATATTCCCCAAACTCAGAACCTAAAAGCATCTCAAATTTTATAAATGGAGAAAGATCACAAAAGGGGCGTGATAAATCCTCTGAGATATCATAATCTCAATCTATCACTAAAGGAGCACTGTTACCAATAAGTATAGCTACCTGCCTATGGACACAAGGACTAACCATCAGCAACCAAAATCAAGGGAACTCAAAGAGATAACAGTCGACCCTATAAGCCCTAACATGGGTGAAGGATGAGAATAATGCTTTAGCAATCACTCCAGAACCAAAGAGAATGAACAAAAATAGAGAGTAACCTACTTAAAATAACCTCTCACTCCAATCCTCTATATCCAACAAACGAAGATCAAAAATGACGTAGGTCACAAAGAAAGCTACCGAATAACAAACGGATGGGAAAGATACCTATAAGATAACTGGGAACCTACCAACAAAAATAAAGCAACCCCGAACATAAAATTCTAATAAGGACTCTTGATGGACTAACTATCTAACCTAAACTTAAGACAGATCTTAATTGGCAAGGACCTAAGTATCCCTATCAATCTACCAAGGTACTTTGGTCATGGCTAACTTATAATCACAATCTAACAATCCCTTATCTAGGAAACACAGGGTAACCTGCCCATGTCTGACAACTCAAATCGCTTACTAGGATCCACCAATAAAAGGTTTCCATCTCATACATGGGAAAAAAAAGGACCCTACTAACACTATCTACTACTCAAGGTAGTACAAGGTGAGAGCGATCAAAATCTCAACTGGGATATAATAAGACCCACCTTACAAAGGAACTCAGCCCCTAAATCACAGTACCATGGCATAGCAAGGACTCACAAGCACCTTCCTAGGAAAAAAGTCAAGAAATGCACCCTTGACAAGTTGACTACTCTAAGTACGCATCCCTTATCGTCTGACTAAGAAAAGATCCAAATTGGTCTATTGTTGCACTGAAATCACTATCTATCATATCGCTTACTCATATATCAGGTATCACTGGAATCATTCTAAAACAACAAAGTAGGAGTTGGAGGGGAAGGACCCAAAACTTTGGCTACTCTTCCCCGGTTGCTATAACAAAATAATCCTGAGTTGAAGGGAAATTCGTGGCCTCATATCTAAAACCTCCATATATCAAGAAACTGTCATGACCCAAAAATTAGGAAGTGATGGAGTCTACACCTTACCTATAGACAAGTCTAATCCCTGGACCAAAGCAAGTAGTGGTGGGCCAGTTCCTGCAATCCCAAAGAGAAACCCAAAAAGAAAGAAGAG